>BLSH010481303.1:1372792-1398922 GCA_018402905.1 Glandirana rugosa
TCACACTTACCCTGAAGTTACTCGACATTTATTCTACTGACGGTTGTTCGTGATTAGCACATACATATATCTATAATCAGATCCCGTCGTACCCGTTATAAACTAGAGTTTTGACAAGTTGATAACAGAACACGGTAACTAGTGAATTCGGAACATGTGTGTTTCCGAGTAACGGTGGAACGTGACGGACCGCTGTCCTTCTTCGGAGGTCTTGGACTTCAAGTGATGTCCGTAGAGGGGGGTCCGAGAACCTCTGAAACATACCTTAATATAGTCCTTCTGCAGCACCTGTATGATGGCTGAGCATGTCTCAGGAATAATGACTCCAAGAGCCTGGGGGGAGATGCCTGTAGTGAACTTCAGGTTCTGGAGGCTTCTTCCTGTCGCCAGGCAGTGCAAGGTGGCAATGAGCCTTTGTGTGTACAAGGCTTAAGTGATCAATGGCACAAGACAATAGTTGAACAGTTTTGAGATCAAATATTGCCCATGCTGCCCTAGACTAATATCTATATACATACACGATTAGTGCTTGTTGGCAGTCATCTTATTTACAGCTCATTGAAGTCCCATTCACACTGTTGCAGTGTGGTAACATGTGCCAAGCACAGTGCAGTATTTTGTCATTCATTTTGTATGGTATCCCGACACATCTATAGAATACACCTGTGAATCAGCAAAGTATAGTGCTACATGTCTAGTATATTTTTAGGTTGGTCATACACAGTCTGTTAAAAGCAAAACAGGAAACTGCTTTTAGTTGCCCAATGGTGCCAAAGTTTGAGGAGGGCCACCACACTTACCTTCTCCATTTTCAGGAGGATACTTTGGCTCTTAATATGTGCCATAGGCAGCTCTGCATTTCCCACTATCATGGGAGCCACCCCAGGACAAATCAGTTTGCTAGGATCATCTCTTTAACAGAGAACATTTTTTGTTTTACTGGTCCTAACCAGTAAAACAAATGTTGAATTTTCATTTTTTTAACTTGAATTCCAAAAAGTGTACACGTTTCTAAGAATACTATTTTGATAATATAAGTCTTTTAAAAGACAAGTTTTGTGGTTGCAGCTACCACTGGACCCTTGTTCTCCCTCTCTCCCCTCCTCTTTCTCTTTGTTTCTTAACCCCATTGACTGTTCTCTCGTGCAGTGTGAGTTTGATAGAATGTTTTGCACTTCCAGTACTGTGGAGCTTTTAAGCAAGGTTTTCTTCAATGGGGTCGGGGTCCTCAACAAAAGACACGTATGATTATTTCCTGCATTCAGCTCTGCTTTTAATAGCACTTTAGTGCTGTTTTGGTATTTTTTCTTGCAATTTGCATTTGTTATCTTATGGTATGGCACTACTATGTGATTGGTAAATTGTACTGTTATGTCAGTCTTTATATTCAATAAATGTGATGAACAAGGAAAGACAAATTTTGTGACAAAGTGTAGAGCTTACTACACATGCTGCAATCTGATTATACAAGGTTAGGTAGGTCTTCAGATTACATAATTTAGGTAAATCTCAAATTGGTTGTAGAAAGATTGTATGGACAGATTGTAATATATATAATGACTTTAAATAAAATTACTGTATTTAATCTTCTACTACAAAAGTTCTGTTGACGGAAAATGAAATGTATATCTGATATAAATCTTAAAAGGAAAAAGCTGCCTTTGCGAATTATAGTACTAATATGTATAGAAACAATATGTTTGAACAGGAAATTGTTATTATGGTAAAGCAAAAAAAAAGAGATTTAAAATCTAAAAGGTCGTGGGTACTAAAATGCATTAAAACAGTGTAAGTATTATAGTGAAATTGGGATAAAAATGAGTGGCCTTCCGATGCACCAAAATATCCCTAAATTCAAATGTGCCATAATATTATAATGCAATGCAGCACACATGGGTTGTCTTAGTATGTTGGGGCTCATTCAAAACGAATTACACCACAATACAGTAATGTATTTAATGTGTGATGTCGTAATGCACATAATGTGCATTATCGCTCGCATTACCACAATGCAAAATTGTTACTGCATCATTTAAAACACATAGGGGAGGATTTACTAAACCAAGAACGTGCAAAATTTGGTGCTGCTCTGCATAGAAACCAATCAGCTTCCAGGTTTTATTGTCAAAGCTAACAGTAATTGAACAAGCTGCAGTTCAAAGTTGATTGCCTATCACACACAGCTGTTCCAATTTTAGTAAATATCTCCCAAAGTTACAATATATAGTTTTATGCCCTTTGCCAATGTCATTTTAGTTTGATGTTCCATCTTATTAGTCTCCTGTTTCAACATCACAGCCAGCATGGTCTATGTAACGCCTTTTGTGAAAACCAAAAAAAGTATTTTTAAAAATTCTAAATGGGCTCTAAAGGGGAACAGCCAATAGCTAATCATGCTAACTTGAATTCCAAAATGTGTAAACATGTTTCTATGAATACCAGTTGATGATTTAAAACACGTTTAAGAAATAATATTGTATATAATAAAGCAAAGTCTGAGAATATTTTCACTTCCTTTTGCAGAAAGAAACTACTGTTTTCAGAACATATGGTGGAAGATTGTTGCCAGGTGGGTTACACCTTAGAATATCAAGACAGATGCGCACAGCACCTGGTCTATATGACATCCTGTGTAGAAATGAAATTTATAGGTCACTAAATGCCTTTTTTTTGTTAAACTCCCTTAAAACTAGGTCATATCTACATAAAACGAAGTACAACTGCTGTTGTATCCTCATTTTGGAAAGGTGAAATGTAACCAGAATCTGTAAATCAGTAAGTGTGGCTTCTGTTGTATACAAAGTTCTGAAAGTATACAAAGGAATGATACACCAAAATGTACAGCTGAGAATATTCGAACAACAGAGAGGAATGGGTTCATGATACATAGGTAATGGCTATACATGATTCAATTGTTGATGAAGCGATATGAGGATTTGGTGAGGAAATTATGTTACATATGTCACATTTGAAATTAAGAAAAGCCTTCAGCACTGTTTCTCATCCTAGCCTGGTACAGAAGTTGAGAATTCCAGAACTAAGGTAATGTACACGAGTGAAGAACTGATTCAAATAATACAGTAGTCAGAAATAAAATAGAAAACTGACCATATTTAATATGTTTTTTTACATATCCAATCATGTGTAAAGGAAATAAAAAAAAACAAAAAAACAAGATGTTTTCTTATTTCCTAATTCAAATCACTGAGAGCCAGCTGAAAGCACCAGAAAGACACATTGGGGTTGATTTACTAAGGGCAAATAGACTGTGCACTTTGCAAAGTGCAGTTGCACTCTGCAAGTGTAATTACTCCAGAGCTTAGTAAATGAGCAAAACCTCAGCTGACTTCCCTCATCCGATCATGTGCAAGGAACAATGCAGTTTTTTTTTTCATTTTCCTTGCAGGTGATTGGGTATTCTTTGCAAATTGAAGATTTACCTCATTTACTAAGTTCTGGAGCAACTGCACTTGCAAAGTGCACAGTCTATTTGTAAATTAACCCCATTGACTTCCAATGACAAAAACAAAGATGGTAAAAGTGGGAAGGAATCTGCAGATGGTGAGTGGGAAGTGGAGAAATTGGGATTCTTCTGGTTTGTAAGTATGATTATGCAGGCTAACATTACATCCATAGCAACCCCCCTGGCTGTATTCCCGAGTGTGGCTTGGGGTGAACTTTCTGTACCAACAGCGGTATCCCCGAGCCACACTTGGGATTGCATCGCTGGATCCAGGCAGCATTGCTTACCTTGTCCCCTGGATCCAGCGATGCCCCCCCCCCGCTGTGTCAGTGGGCTGTCTTCAGCCTGATTCACTCTGTGTGCCGGGCTCCATTCCCTGCGGGCATCGCGTCGCACGGGGACGGAGACCAGCGGGAAATTCAAATAGTGAAACACATAGTACACATACACTACACTGTAATCTGTAAGATTACATGACTGTATGAAATCATTTCACATCCCCTTTGTCCCTATTGGTTTGCCCAGTGCCCTGCATGCACTTTGTCCCTAGTGGTTCTGCCTGGAAAATTGAGACTATCCATGGCAACCAAAAAGTGTCCCTTTACGTCAAAAGTGGTTTTTGATCTGTTAGAAAACAGCGATAGTAATTAAGAATCATTTGCAGAATTAAGTGATACTGATTGGTGGGGAAATTTATCATCAGACACTGAAAGTGATGACAGCGACTATTCTGCAAATGAGCAAATTTCAGTGTTTTTGATTTGATTACATTATTGAATACATTTTATTACTATTATGTTATTATTTTTGATAATTATTTATAGTTATTTATTATATTATAATTTATGATTTCGTGTTTCAAACTTTATCATACCCGGGATGTCTACTAGACTCTTGTTTGGACAGATTTAAGTGAGTTATTCCTAATAATTACAGGCCTACAATATAAAACACCAAATTTCTATGCAAAACAATGTACCGCTTTTAGACGCAAAAATCTGACATAATCATACCGCCAGGGAGGTTAATGGACACAATGGGAATTCTTTTCTTGAGAGAGGCGCAAGTCCTAGTTCATATCACCCAACATTCTACATGCTACAACAAGAACAAATATCTTATGTTCCTATAGTATTTCTGTGAATCCTTATCTAATCATATATAACATATATCAAACTTCCAAAGGGGCTGAAGGACCTCAGTTATGAGAAACTACTACAGTTATCAATCGTATTCTCCCTGGAGAAGAGTTGCTTAAGAGAGGATATGATCACAATATACACATATTTTTAATGGTGGTTAAATTGCTTAATCTAAGGTCTCTAAGGAAGACACGCAGTCACACAATGAAGGACGAGAAGCAGTTCAATCTTAAACTGCATAAAGAGTTCTTTACTGTCAGAGCAGTAAAGATGTGGAACTTCCTTCCACAGTTCGTGGTGGAGTGTAGATGTTAAAAAACTTCTAGATGTACTTCTTGGTGAACGCAAGGGATCTGAAACTGGAAGCAACATAAACACACACAGATGAGTTAAATTGGATGGAGATTGTGTCTTTTTTAAACCTTACCAACTCATGTATATAGTGTCACAATAAAGTAGATAATTGGCTCAAAACACAAAAAAAAAAAGAAAAAAGTCTTCAATCAAAAGGGGAACCGTTCCTTCAGAGCGCATGCACCAGTGATGTCACTGGCTGCATGCATTGTAAATATTTCCTAAACTGTACATGTTTAGGAGATATTTTCACTACCTATAGGTAAGCCTTATTATAGGCTTACCTATAGGTAAAAGTTTGCAGAGGTAGTTTACTTCCTCTTATATACAAAGAAGGATTTTACTCGCTTTTGAAACCACTGCTTAGAATTGCATGCTATTATTAAGCTTATGATCTACCAGAACACCCAGATTCTTCTCCACCATTGACTCCTCTAGTTGTTCTCCTCCTGGTATGTAAGACGCATGCATATTCTTAGTCCCCAAGTGCATAACGTTACATTTATCAACATTAACCACTTCAGCTCCAGAAAGTTTTAACCACTTCCTGAAAAGGACATTTTTTGCGACATGGCACTGAGTTGCTTTAACTGACAATTGCGCACCCCCTACACAGTTTTTGCACAGCCGGGCTGCCCTGCCACATTATATATGTGGTAGTCTGGAAGTGGTTAAACCTCATCTGCCATATAGTTGCCCAAGTAAACAGTGTATTGAGGTTGGCTTGTAAGTTGGAGACATCCTGTAAGAACGTTATTCCACTGCATAGCTTGGTGTCATCTGCAAACACTGAAATAGTACTTTTAATCCCAGACCCTATATCATTTAAAAATATGTTGAAAGTAAGTGACCCAATGCTGAATCTTGGGGTACACCACTGATAACCTTAGACCATTCAGAGTATGAATCATACAAGTGGTTGTAAAGGCAGAAGGTTTTTATTTTAATGCATTATATGCATTAAGATAAAAAAACCTTCTGTGTGTAGCAGCTCCCCTCAGCCCCCTAATACATACCTGAGCCCCATTTCTATCCAGCAATGTACTCGAGTGCCTCAGCTGTCTGGGACTCTCCCTCCTGATTGGGTGAGACACAGCAGCGGTGCCATTAGCTCCCACTGATGTCAATAAAAGTCAGTTAACCAATCAGGAGAGAGAGGGGGTGGGGCCGAACCACAGCTCGGTGTCTGAATGAACACACGGAGCTGCAGCTTGGCTCGGGTGCCCCATAGCAAGCTGCTCTATGCAAAACCACTGTACAGAGCAGGTAAGTATGACATGTTTGTTATTTTTAAAATAAAAAAACAAGACTATCACTTTAACTACTACTGAATTCTGTCTTTTAAACAGTTTTCTATCCATTTACAAATGGATTTTTCCAAACATGTAGACTTTACCTTACACATTAGCAGTGTGTGGGGAACTGTGTCAAATGCTTTTCCAAAGTCCAAGTATACCAAGTTCACAGCCACTCCTCTGTCCAAGGTTCTCCTTAAATAAAAATAAAATATTCTTTTCTAGCAAGAGCTCATCTACGTGGTTCTTTATTAAACTCTCCAGTATCTTCCCGACTATAGAACTTGAACTAACAGTAGATAGCATAGATAAACAGGGGCAAAGTGGCTCCACTGTGCAAATCGGAGTCTTTAAACGACGATTCGCGTAGCCGCAGTTGCAGGTGGGCACGCGCCACTGGTGACGTGCTCTTGTGCCACAATCACCTAATACAGAGGCAGAACGGGGAACCGCCAATGTAAACACGGCGGTTTCCCGTTCTGTCAGGGGACACGACAGTGATCTACTGATCTCTGTAATCGGGATCAGTTAGATCTGTCATGCCCCTGCCAGCCCAGCCCCCACACAGTTGGAACACAGTGAGGGAACACATGTAACCCCTCAATTGTCCCTTACTGCTTAACCCCTTCCCTGCCAATGACATTTACACAGTAATCAGTGGCTATTTTAGCTCTGATCTCTGTATAAATGTCAATGGTCCCAAAAAAGTGCCAAAAGTGTCCGATCTGTCCGCCGCAATATCGCAGCCCCTGATAAAAATCGCAGATCGCCTCCATTACCAGTAAAAAAATAAATAATAAAAATGCCATAAATCAATTCTCATAGTTTGTAGACGTGATAACTTTTGCACAAACCAATCAATGAACGCTTTTTTGCGATTTTATTCACCAAAAATATGTAGAAGAATACATTTTGGCCTAAGCTGGTGAATAAATTAGTTTTTTTATATATATTTTTGGATATGTATTACAGCAAAAAGTAAAAAATATTGTTTTTTTTCAAAATTGTCACCTTTTTTGTTTATAGCGCAAAAAATAAAAACCACAGAGGTGATCAAATACCACCAAAAGAAAGCTCTATTTGGTGGAAAAAAAGGACGTAAATTTTGTTTGGGTACAACGTCGCATGACTGCGCAATTGTCAGTTAAAACAACGCAGTGCCAAATTGCAAAAAGTGCTCTGGTCAGGAAGGGGGTAAATTCTTCGGGGGCTGAAGTGTTTAAATATAGGCACCGCATTGGCCTTACACCAGTTCAGTGGTACTATGCCAGTCTCTAAAAATTAGAAACAAGGGCTTTGAAATGACAGAGCTGAATTCTTTTAGGACACTTGGGTGTATGCCATTTGGTCCAGGTGCTTTATTCACCATTATACTGTCTACATTTTTTCCCGACCATATCAATTTTGAGCCATAATGGTTGATTTGAGGTTACTCTATGTCAATATCATCCCCATTATGGACTTGAGCTTCCCCATGCTTCTTTGTATACACAGAGCTGAAGAAAGTATTTAATAAATGTGCCTTCTCTTTGTCCCCAGTCACCAGTTCTAGATAATTTTGTAAAGGGCCTACATGCTCAGACCTGACCTTTTTACAATTAATATATTTGAAGAATTTCTTTAGATTCGTCTTACTCTTCTTTGCAATCTGTCTTCGTTTTTGAATTTTTGCGGCCTTGATTTCCTTTTTACATATTCTGTATTATTCTGTAACATTTAAATAATAATGTTCCTTCATTTTAAAATTTTTTAAAAGCTCTTTTCTTACTATTAATAGCTTTCTTAACTTTGGCCGTGAGCCACATAGGTTTTATTTTTAGCCTATTAAACGTATTGCCCAAGGCAATATGCTTTGCTGTGTGTTCACATACATTCATGGCCAAAAATATAGGCACCCCTGCATTTCTGTCGGATAATGAATCACTTCACCCAGAAAATTGTGGCAGTTACAAATGTTTAGGCATTCTCATGTTTGTTTCTTTGGCTTTTATTGGTATGACACAAAAAAGTGGAGAAACAAAAAGCCAAATTTGACACATTCCACACAAAACTCCAAAAACGAACTGGACAACATTATTGGCACCCTCAATTTAATATTTGTTAGCACACCCCTTGGAAAAATAATTGAAATCAATCGCTTCCTGTAACCATCAAAGAGTTTCTTACACCTCTCTAATTGTAGACCACTCTTCTTTCACCAACTGCTCCAAGTCTCTCAGATTGGATGGGTTCCTTTTCCTAACTGCTGTTTTAAGATCTCTCCACAGGTGCTTTATGAGATTTAGATCTGAACGTTTTGCTGGCCAGTTCAGTACACTTGTGATTTGTCTTATACCATTTCTGGGTGCTTTTTGACATGGGATTTGGGTCATTGTCCTGCTGTAAGACCCATGGCCTCTCATGGAAACCCAGCTTTCTGACACTGGGCCCTACATTGCACCCCAGAATTCTATGGTAGTCGTCAGATTTTATAATACCATGCACACAGTCAAGACATCCAGTGCCTGAAGCAACCACAAAACATCAGTGAACCTCCACCATTTTTGACTGTAGGGAATGTATTCTTTTCTTTAAAAGCCATATTTCTTTTTCTGAAAACAGTAGAATGATGGGCTTTACCAAAAAGCTGTAATTTTGTTTCGTCTGTCCACAGTACATTCTTCCAAAATAATTTTGGCTTCCTCAGGTAAGTTTTGGCAAACTCTTTGATCAAATTCTCTCTTTCATCCACATCCAGGGAGATTAGCTACAGTGCTATGGGCTGTAAACTTCTTGACAATGTTGCGCACAGTGGACACAGGAACATTAAGATTTCTGGAGATGGACTTATAACCTTGAGATTGCCCATGCTTTTCCACAATTCTTTTTCACAGAGAATCCTTTGCTGCTCTTTCTCTTCTCCATGCTCCGTGTGGCACACAAAAACACACAACAGAAAAGTTGAGTACATTTTTCACCATTTTAACTGGTTGCCTGTGTGATTTCTATATTGTCAGCACCTGTTAATTGATACAGGTGAGCTTAATTACAAATTACAGGAGCATCACAAACTTGAAAAGCATTTATTTCTTACAATTTCGAGAAGGTGCCAATAATTTTGTCCAGTCCATTTTTGGAGTTTTGCATGGAATGTGTCAGATTTGGCTTTTTGTTTCACTAATTTTTGTGTCTTACCAATACAAACAAAAGAAATAAACATGAGAATGCCTAAACATTTGTAATTGCAAAAAATTTCTAGGCAAAGTGGTGCATTATCTGACAGAAGTGCAGAGGTGCCAATATTTTTGGCAATGACTGTACAGTTTTTGGAAGAATTATCATTTCTGTTCTGTGTTCATGGATGCCAATATACCCTCCCAGTCTAAGTCTTGGAGAGCAGCCCTTGTCCTTGGAAAATTTGCTATCCTAAAGTGAAGTGTTTTTATCTTTCCAGTATGTGTTTGTTGCTTATAACGTACATTAAATTAATTCATGTTATGGTCCCTGCCATGTCTTTTTATATGAACATTATTATCACTGTCCCAGCCCTTGAAGCCCTATCCATCTGTGCAAGGAGCTGAGTTAACGTTGGGTGGCCTATAGCAAACTCCAATGATTAACTTTGAACTATGCACATCCATATGAAGTTCCACACATAATTCTTCAGCCTCATCACACTTTCCATCAACAAGGCCCTTTTTCAAACTCGCTTTGAGATCACTTCTCACATAGACAGACACCGCCGCCTTTCCATTTCACCCTGTCTCTCCGAAAGAGAGCATAGCCAGGAATAGTAATAGCCCAGTCATGTGAAGAGTGAAGCCAAGATTCAGCAATACCAATTAACCACTTCCTAACCGCCAACCGGCGTCTGACGGCGACAAAGTGGTTGGATATTGCAAACTGCCGTCATATGACGGCGGCTGGGAGATCCTGCACTCCCGCGCACACCTGCTGTGTTCCGGGGGGCCAGGAAGCGGGTATGGTGGACTCAATCGCCGCCGGCTACCCGCGATGGCCCCCCCGCAGTGAGAGAATGGAGGTCCATGTAAGTAAGCACGGATCTCCGTTCTCATAGAGGGGGCAGGGCTGTGATCACAGGCTTCCTGTATATGGAAGCCGTGATCACTCCCCTCCCCCTGCCAGCCCAGCCCCCATACAGTTAGAACACACCTAGGGAACACAGTTAACTCTAAATCTCCCCTCCAGGTTAACCCCTTCACTGCCAATGGCATTTACACAATAATCAGTGCATTTTTATAGCACTGATCGCTGTATAAAAGCCAATGGTCCCAAAAAAGTGTCAAAATGGTCCGACATGTCCGCTGCAATATCGCAGTAGCGCTAAAAATCACAGATCGCCGCCATTACTAGTAAAAAATGCAAAAAAAAAATAAAAACCCCATAAATGAATTCTCATCATCCGTAAACGTGGCAACTTTTGCGCAAACCAATAGATGCCCATTGCGATTTTTTTTACCAAAAATATGAGGAAGAATATAAATCGGCCAAAACCGATGAAAAAAATTTTTTTTATATTTTTTTTTGGATTTGGATTTTAGCAAAAAGTAAGAAATTTGTGTTTTTTTGCAAAATTGTTGCTCTTCTTTTGTTAATAGTGGTGATCAGAAATGACGCAAAGGAGATCAAATACCACAAAAAAAGCTCTATTTGTGGGGAAAAAAGGAAATTTTGTTTAGGTACAATGTTGCACAATTGCGAAATTGTCAGTTAAAACGACGCAGTGCTGAATCGCAAAAAGTGCTCTGGTCCTAAAGTGTGAAATCCTTCCGGGGCTGAAGTGGTTAAAGTGTTACTGAACTCAGGACCCTGCATTCACTATATTTGGTCTCCAACAGTACACATAACATGGAAATGCAATTATTTTAGTAAATATAAACTGTTAAAATACCTTTTCTCATCAGCAGTATATAGCAGTCTTATGACTTCTATCAATGAGCACTAGTTTTTTTTAAATCAGAAAACAGTTTTATTTAGAAAAAAAACTGCAAAGCACAGTAACTATACAGATACAATGTACGATATAAAGTCACAATCAATGAATGTCGTAAATTCAGCCATATATATATATGGTGATCAATTGGGAACAGCAACAACAATCTCTATACTCATACTGCCTTGTGTGACACCCTTATCCCATAGACTATAGAGCAGAGGGTCTTATCCTGGACTTACATTGTGCCATCCATGTATCAAACCTCGCCTGTGTCTTGCAGGTGCTTAATGCTGTGTAGTATATCATCCTTGACTCACGCCAATCTATGCGGAACATGTATCAGGACTGGAAAGCCATCTGTCCCATATCTTATTATATTTGTGGGGACATCCCCTGTGTAAGTAGATCAGTTTCATATAGGGTAGGACATTGTTTACATCCCTCATCCAATCTGAAGGGGCGGGGGGACCGCCTGCATCCACACCTTTGCTATTGTGTTTCTTGCGAGAAATAAGGTTTCTCTTATAAGCGTTGCAGTATATTTATCAATGCTTAAATCTGAAAGCAGGCCTAGAATACAGAACTTCAGACAACAGGCGATCCCATAGTATCGTGCAGGAATTTCACTTCCTGAAGCCAATAGATTTGAATTTTCGGACAAGCCCAGATGAGGTGGTAGAGAGCACCTGGGGCCACCTGGCACATCGGACACAGCGGACTTCTATCAGATTGATATTTCGCCAGTCTTTGGGGTGTAAGGTACGCTCTGTGTAAGATGAACAGCTGTGTTACTCGGTCTGACAGCTTAGGAGAAACCTGTCTGACCCCCTCCATAATTTCCGCCCAGTCTTCATCTGCAATGTCCCCAATATCAATCTCCCACTTGGCCTTAATTCCATATGCCAGCTGGGCAGTACAGGGCTGGCGTATGATCTAGTACGCCATCGATATGAGCTGTTTGGGGTCCTCCCCTTGTAGGATAGAAAGCACCTCGAGGTGGGTCAATTGAGGGTAGCCCAACGCAAACTGTGAGGTGAGGGCATGCCTCAACTGCAGGAACCTGAAAAGCATATTGTTGGGTAACGCAAACTCCTCTTTCAGGGTTTGGAAGGGTTTGGGCCTGTTTGGGGTTAAAACTTGACAAAAGCGTATGATCCCCCGATCTATCCACAATTTGGGGTCCGGGACTGTAAGCAGTTCTGGCAGATCATCAGTGAACCACAGGGGAGTATGGGAATGATATACTGGGATCTTCAATTTCTTTAGAATGCCATGCCATATATACCTATGTTGAGTGGCCATAGACTCAAGAGGGCGAGACCGTGGGGATGAGATAGGTTCCGAGTGCTGTCTGTATGGGGGTGTATGCGTGGTGGTGAGGTCTGTGACTTATAAGCGCTTGGTAGCGGGGGCAATCAGTTTTGAAGTAATGATAGAAGTGAGAGGCCTGTGACGCCAGATAATAATCATGGAGGTCCGGGAGGGCGAGCCCCCCCATGTGTATAGGGTTTTTAAGTATCTGCCAGGAAAGCTTATGTCTGCTGGAACCCCAACGAAAGGCGTTAAGTATTGAGTCTATTATTCTAAAAAATTTTACTGGTATGGGGGTTGGCGCATGTCACATCATATAGAGCAATTTGGGGAACAGGATAATTTTAATGATGTTGATGCGGCCGGCTACCCCTAAAGGGAGTTTAGCCCATTTCTGTGTCTTCGCCTTTACTAAAGCATACATAGGTTCAATATTATATTGAAAATATTTGGATATAAGCCTTGTGACCATGACCCCTAAGTATTTAATCGAGGAGACTCTAACTAGTGGGAGGGGGGGTTTACGCATGGCTGGGGAAACCGGTCCACAGGCAACATCTGGGATTTAGCCCAGTTAATCCGTAGCCCTGATTATTGTCCCATATGCTCGATGACGTGGAGTGTCTCCACAAGCGAGTCCTGGGGGTCTGCCAGATAGAGAACCATGTCATCGGAATAGAGGCCTACTTTCTCCACAAAGTTCCCCACCTGCAACCCACGTATATTATTGTTTGTTCTTATGGCAATAGCTAGAGGCTCTGCCACTAAGGCATAAAGCATAGGGGAGAGGGGGCAACCCTGTTGTGTACCCCTCCCAAGGAGGAATGTTTCGGACAGCCATCCACTGTCCTGCACTCTGGCCCTTGGTTCCTGGTAGAGAAGCTGTACCCATTTAATAAAATTGGGCCCGAAACCATATCGCCCAAGTCACTCCCACAGCAATCCCCACTCCACGGAGTCGAACGCCTTAGCGGCGTCAAGTGAACCCAAATTGTCATGCCTGGCCTTAATATTCATGAACAATTGCCAGATATTCATTGCCGTATTCTTGCCAGGCATGAAGGCCGTCTGATCGGCATGGATCAATGACAGGATCACCTTGCTAAGTCGAACGGCGAGTATTTTAGCCAGGATCTTAGCATCGACCTGCAGTAGTGAGATTGGCCTGTAGGACTCCGGGGAGCGGATGGATCATGGATGTGGGCATTATCCCTGTGTCAAATACATGGTGATATAAGGTAGTCAATCTGTCCACCAATATGTCCGCATAGGCGGAGTAAAACTCCACAGGTAGTCCATCTGCACCTGGGGCTTTAGAGGCAGCCATTTGAGAAATAGCCGCAGGCACGTCATCCGACGTGATAGGAGCCTCCAGCATCCACATTTGATTCTCATCCAGTTGAGGAAAGGTTATGTGTTGTAATGAATTGGCTATTTGGGAACTCTGGAACTCATATAAGGTGGAATAGTATATTTGAATTTCCTCGGCCACAAGCCTAGACATCGTCACCACTCCGCCATCTGTGGCATGTAATGCCACCACCACTGGGGGGGGGTGGAATCCATATGTGCTAGATAAGCAAGCAATCTACCAGCCCTCTCCCCATGCTTGAATACCCGTTGTTTGGTGAAAAAGAGGTGTTGTTTAGCCCTTTCAACATGTACCTGAGTTAAGTTGCGGGCCTGCAATTTAAGATTGGCACTGTTTTGGCGAGTGGGATCCTGTGCAAATGCACATTCCGCCTCTTGCATATGCTCAGAGGCCTGTTGGAGAGTCAGTTTAGAATTTGACTTGTGTCTGTTAATGCGAGTGGATAGGATGGTTCTGGTGTGCAACTTAAATGCCTCTCACTCCATCCCTACTGTGGAAGATCCCTGATTTTGGTCAAAGAAATACTGGAATTCCTTGAGTATGTCATCCTGGCTCTCCAAGACTGACAGCCAGTGTGGGTTAAGCCGCCACTGCCTGACGGGGGGCTGATTGAGGAGACGCAATGCAACCCAATATGGGGCATGGCCTGACAGAAGTCTAGGTGCAAAACCCCCGGCCTCCAGTTTTGAGATCAGTGTTGAGGATACGAAGATCATGTCTATCCTGGACATAGTGTTATGCGTAGAGTAATGACACGAATAAGATTTAGTCGTGGGGTTCAGGTATCTATATGTGTCTACCAGTGAAAAATCTGTCATCAACCTGCTAAACCTGGTGGGTGATGATGCAAGATAGAAAAACTGTGTTAAAATCCCCCATCCACATCACCGGCACCGCGGGGTACTGAGGCTACCGCTGAGCAATATGGGGGGGGGGGGAATATATCAAGCCAGTATCAGGATTGGGCTTCCCCGGATAGCTGCACACATGAAAACATATTGGCCCTGTGGATCTGTCCGAAGCGAAATTAGTTCAAATGGAACTCTCTTACTAATCAGAAGTGACACTCCTCTATAAAATTGAGAATATGTGGAGTGGTATTCCCAACCTATCCATGGGCGTTTTAGTGACAACTGGAGGCGCACGGTGATGTGAGTCTCCACCAGTGCCACAATGTCCGCCCCCTGTGATTTGACAAAGGAGAGGACAGCCGTTCATTTAATTTTATCTCTAAGTCCTCTAACATTCCAAGTAAGGACCCTCATTGCAGACATTGCAGCACCAGCGGAACTATTGACAGAATAACTAAAACCGGACAGGTCCACAAGGCGGTAGTACTATTGTATACCACTTGGTATCTCAGAGGGCCACAAACCCCATTCCAAGCAGTGTATGCTACATCAATATTAAGACGTTTTATCTGTAACTGCAGTTTGGCTGTATAAATACAACACAGGTGTAATTCAAACACATACCCAACCCCCGCACCCCACCCCACTCTATATCTCCCCAACACGATGTAAGCATACAACCCAAACTGCGAACCAACAAACAGGCGTCCAGCACACCTCAGGTGCTGGAGGTACATTTCTTGAGCAGGAGACGATTACTCTGTACATTGCATACTGAGACATAATTGAATAATAGAATCCTCTTCTAGGGAGGCAATTATTTCTCTGGAGGGCAGTCGCTGTGTCCAAGTCCTTCACGAGAGAATCGGGCATAAAACCCTATACACATGGGGGGGCTCGCCCTCCCGGACCTCCATGATTATTATCTGGCGTCACAGGCCTCTCACTTCTATCATTACTTCAAAACTGATTGCCCCCGCTACCAAGCGCTTATAAGTCACAGACCTCACCACCACGTAACTAAATCGGCCCCCAAAAGCCCTGCCGTAGTTTGGCCAAGCCACCCAAAACAGTTTAACACGTTCTAGTGCTGTAAGACAGTGGAACCCAAAGTGTGTCGCCAGTAAAGAACACAGGAAGGTCCCCAGGAGGCGGCCATGGTCTTCCCCGTCTCACCTGGCATCGTCTTAAGTATGAAGTAACATAACAACAGGCTTCATGGTAAGCAAACTAATCTGACGGAGGAGAGATCACCCTCCCGGAGAAACATAATGAGTCAGGTAGATCTCCAGCGTTGCACGTACAGGATAATCAGTTCATGGGCTTACCATTCTGGGGATCAAGCAGGACCCTCCCTTCTGTCCAGCCGGTCGTTAACCGATTCCGCCATATCAAAAAACTGGGCCTTACCATCCACTTCCACCCTGAGCCTTGCAGGATAAAGCATTGCGTACTTTAGATGTAGCGTCCTGAGCCTCCGCTTCACTTCCTGGAATGCTCGCTGCTTCTGGACCTCCTTTGAAAAGTCCGGGAAGGCGGCAACATGTGTGTTAGAGTATTGAATATTACCTTTCTCACAGGTAAATCTCAGAATTACATCCCGATCTCTGAAGTTTAGAAATTTAGTGATAAATGTACGCGGTGGCGCCCCTTGAGGTGGTGGTCTGGCGGGGATACCATGCGCTCGGTCCACCGCGAACATCACCGAGAAGGCCTTGCGCCCAAAGGTATCAACAAGGAAGCTACGTTCAGATGGTGAGGCCGTCTATACCAGCCAGGTCAGAGCTATGTCCGAAGTGATGGAAGCGGCGTGTATGGGGAACGGACGTTGGGAGCGACCAGTGAGGAGGTCTCCTGCCCCTCTTTCTCCCCCTCTCCCCACCGCCTATGGACTTATGGGATACCCACGCCTGACAGACTTGGTGAGAGTATTTGTGTCTTACTTCCCATGATATGTACCTCCAGTACACTACATTGCCCTGTGGGGGTCATCATTAGCCAGCATTGCCCTGTCCTTAATTGGAGCGCTGTACCATCTACTTTATGGGACTGACATTTTTTGCTCAACTTGAGTACCTCTTATTTCACCACTTCAGTGAACTGTTCCATCTTCTCCACTTCCCACTCCCCCCAGCTCCTTACATCCAGCCACCTGGATAGCACTGATTTATTCCACTGTATGTGGACTGTTATGTGGTCATCTGTGAATTAGTGTGTCTGGTATATGCTTGAAGATTTTTGAGCAGCTGCGATTCCCCATCTTGTCTTAGACAACGTTGTCTTTTTAATTGGTTTTATATTTTGGTGAAGGTTCCTTCCCTGATCCCATATATTTTTGTATTGCTTGTCCACTACTAATAAACATTTTTCATATTTTTCACTAATTGTGATCCAATGACCGCTTTTTGTGAGGGAGATCCTTTCTTTTCCCCCCTCTGTCCTTTTCTTTTTCTGTTCATGTTAATTGGTTATTGGACTGCACTGTGGTGGTCCTTTTCACCCAGTGATTTTGCGTTAAGCCAGAGTGGCCTCAATTGGACAGCTTTTTGCAGTAATCAGAGGCTCTTTGTTGGTTGATCCTGGTTGGTACCTACTTCCTTTGTTGTTCTATGAGGCTGCATGACCCCTGATCCTCTGTCCGGACAGTGCTCATTGGCCCTGTGTTGATCACATGCACCCTCCCCATAAAAGCAAAACAAAAACTCTCTAGCAATATTCACCAAACTGAGCATGTGCAGAGTGCCTCCTAGGGCTCTGTGTATTAAGAACTACAAGCCAACAGGCACAAAGGCTGTCAACACTTGACTTATCTTTTAAAAAAGTGCATTAGTCATTGTATTTAAGGTACGAGCAGACAGATACACTGACAAGTCTGCAGGAGTCCTGCATGGCAGGCAGCAGATCGCGGGTGCAATGCTTTACAGGCTAAAAAAAATAATAAATGCTAATTTTTTACCTGCAAAAAGATGCGCATTTATTATTTTTTTTAAAAAAAGGTGAACTTATCCTTTAGTTAATCTTTATAACACTCCCACTTGCGTTGTGTGCTCTTTTGTGTAAATATTTGTAGTTTTTACACATCTGTAACGAGACCCATGTTGTTTATTTAATAGAACCAGAGCTTTTTTCCTGGTTGGGGCTTCCATCATCTGTTCTATGAAATTGTCCTGCAATACGTTAAAGAAATGACAAGCATGCAATTCCAATCAATAATATTATTGTCCTGCTTTCCAGCTATTTCAATTTGTAAAAACAGCTAAAACCCTTCATCATCCTTAATGTTAGGGGCCTGTAACCTAATCCCAAAAGTAAATTACTATTTGCTGCACTCTTATGGAGCTCCAGACATAATAATTCTGCACCATCAAAGTTTTTGTGAGTGATATCATCTCTCAAATCCACTTTCAGATCATTCTTCACACACATGCATATCCCTCCACCTCTTCTACCAATTCTATCTCTCCAAAAGAAAGAGTACCCCTTGATGTTACTTTACAGACTTTAGTTTACTCTGTTGCCTAGTCTTAGTGTAGTGTAGTGTACAGTGCAGTGGTCAGGAGTATAATTTACAACATAATGAATGCACGCAGGGGTCAGGATTATAATGATATATTAGTTCTTTTAGTTAAGTTTTGCCTGCTGATGCTTCTCTCTGGAGAATACCATGGTTTCTTATATGGGAAAATGGGCAGCCTTTTTGCCTAACTTCATATTTACACACATTTCCATCCACTGCACATTTGCACAAATTCTTTATGTGTATTTGCTGGCATTCACCCTGTGTATCATTCATGAACCAACTTGATCAATACTGTCAAATGTGGGTAAATTAATAAACATCTAAATGACCAAATAAATACTGCCATTTTGGCCTAAGCATTCTGTATCCTGCTTCTATCATAGTTACATAGGGTAAAAAAGACACATGTCTATCAAACTTAAGCAGCCAAATTTAAAGCGGTAGTAAACCGCTGTGTTTTTTTTTTTTGCAACCTGCAAGCAATGTCATAATATGCTAGTATGCATACTAGCACATTATGTAAAACTTACCTTAGAACGAAGCCCTGCCAGTGATGCTCTGTCACCGCTGTAGGCGCTTCCATCTTCACCCAGTCGTCCTTCCCAGTCCGCGGACTCCGGGTGTGCGAGTGTCCGGAGCTGTGATGATGTCACTCCCCGCATGTGCGAGGGAGCCGCCGTTTACGCCACAGGACTCTGAAGGAGCCGCCGGCGATGTCACAGATTGCATCTACAGTAAATATCTCCTAAACGGTGCACATTTAGGAGATATTTACAGTACCTTTAGGTAAGCTTTATTATAGGCTTACCTATAGGTAAAAAATATGCATGGGAGTTTACTCCCACGGCCTGGGTGGCCATTCCTTCAGAGTGCATGCGCCGGTGATGTCACTGGCTGCATCCACTGTAAATATCTCTTAAACGGTGCACATTTAGGAGATATTTACAGTACCTTTAGGTAAAAAATATGCATGGTAGTTTACTCCCACTTTAAACAAAAACCTTCATCCAAAACAATATTTACTAAAAACAAAATGCTCAGTTTTGGGTGGCCTTGAATTAACAATGATGACAATTTCTGATCTTTATGGTAATTATGTAGTGCCCAGGACCTATGCAAATAACCTATTGAAATTGATTCTGCTCAGACAAGCTTTTACATTACACATTATACATTGTCTTGTTGATGTGAAGGATAAAGCACTGAGCTCTAGGCCCACTGTGGTGAGAGTAATTCTCCACATACATTACATTTTTTAAAACACATGTGGAGAGATACGCTTTAGTATTTTTTTTTGTGATTTATTTATGTCAAGTTGTTATAAGGGGGCAGAATATTATACGACGGTTACTATACAGTGAACATAGTACTGTTTGTTTTAAAATCAAAATCACACTTGATTATTAAATTTTGTTGGCTACTTGTATTTTTTTATCACATGCTTGCATACTAATAATGTTGCTCTATTTTAAGTGGTATATTATCCACAAAGCACTAAATGAATTATCTTTTTGCATGTTACTATAAAAAAACATGTATGTGTGTCAGAAGACGCCTGGGGCCCAAGGTAACCTTAATCTGCAATTAGCTCTACAAATGTCTTTTCCTAATATGATTGTGAATGTGATAAATTGAAAGTACTTTTTAGGTCCCCATGCACACTGCTTGCAAAAAGCATTGGTTACCTCTGTATAAGGTATTTTACTCAAAGGTTGGTGAGACACTAATACCTAATTGGAGGCAAAAGTAGATATTGGCTATACTGAATTTGCCAAACTTATCCGAGAAATAGCGTAAACTAAAATCAGCGTGTTCCCTAATAGGGATGAGCCGAACATATCTGTCGAAGCATGCAGCCTGGCAGGCCAGGAGAGGGTTGAGTGTGTGCCCTCTACCCAAACCATACCATGCCACATGCCTTCAACATGGGAGGAAGTCCCATGTTGATGAGGACAGGAGCCTCTTCCCCACAACCCTGGCCCAATTGTTGTGGGGGTCTGTGGGTGGGGTCTCTCAGAATCTGAAGCAGCCTTTAACAATAGGGGGCCCCCATGTTAATGAAAAAAATTTAACTATGTACATTCATCGTCGTCCATTGATGTCGTTTACCTACATGTACCCTAACAGACATGTCCAATCCTGTTGTTAACTCACCAAAAATAACATTTCTTGGGACCTGCCACTAAAAGTATACAAAGGTACAGGGCCTCTCAAGTGACGTCATTGACCAAATAAGGCCATGTGGTCATATTTGGTCAGTGATGTAACGCTATCCCTCCCTTTTTTACATGATTGGGGATTCTCGGCTAGTAATTGAATAGGGGTAACGTCACTGGTTGCTAAGAATGCAGCAAGTGCCTGCACCTTAGCAACCATTAACATGAAGGAAAGTATAATATATAGTAGCAGTAGAAATACAGCTACCATATATGATGTTTAGCTTCTGCTGAATGAGCATAAAGTCCAGCATTTAGACAAATGGACAAACAGCCAAAGTTTGGTTCCAACCTTGAGCTCATCCCCATTTTCAAAATGAAATGCAACCACTGTGTCATGTCAGCTAGAAACTGGGTAAACCTCCATTATTCAAGCAACAAAAATATATAATAAAACAAGATTTAAAGAACTAAAAAGATCCTCTCTACTTCTTGTTCCCCAAACATTATCACATAGTAGCTATGGTTTCCTTACAGTGCGTTAATATTGCCAAAGTAGCCTGTAACAGCTATATGCACTTTAAAATAAATATCTAAATGTTATTAGAAAAGAAGAGATGTAGTGGAGATCAAAGAGAATAACTCACCATCCTGCATGTTATATCTCAATACAATCAATATTGCTATTCACAAATTATAATTGCAAAGAAGAGATAATAACTTACATCATCACCTAGTAATTATAAATAGCAACTGGTTTAAGAATGTAACCAGTTGTTGAGTTCTCCCCATTAAATAAAAGCACTCTTAAATTTTATTATTACAAACATATAAGTTGACAGAAACATATAATCTATTACACTGTTTTGTTATACATATCAAAGATACTACATATGTAGATATATATCCATCCAATGAGTTTATCAGAATAAAGTTCGCTTTCTCAAGAATGAGTAAGAAGGGCTCATAATATATGGGCCTGATTACATGGGCATGTGGCCGCCCTGCCCTCTAATAAAGAATAAAATGTAAAAAAAAACTCAGAAAATAGGTTAATACCCCTTTAATAATTTAAATAAAGTTTACTGTCACTTTAAAGAAGTTTGAATAAAGCTTAGGCGGAAAAGACAGGCACCATGTGACCCAGGAGAAAATTCTGGAAGGTCACATGGTACAATGGAAGATTGTAGAATTAGTGAGGCTCATTGAGGTCTCTGCCAGTTGGTCAAGAGTCAGCACAACGAGCTCCAGAGAGACATAATACATAAAAGCTTGTTGCTGCAGACATGACCATGAAGACACTGATGTGGCAAGTCCTGGAGCAGGCTGGAAGCAGCAGAGGAGAAGACTGGCTCCGGCAGCCAAAGAGAAGGAAGCGCGGTGTGAGCAACAGTACGAAGAAGCAGAAGAATGGGCTGAAGGCCCACTGGGAAATGGCCGGGGAAAAGGCCTGCAACCCACAGCAGTGCCGGAAGAACCAGAGGCCACATTCAACATGGGGTGAAGAGGAGGAGAGGTCAGGGCAGGCAGAAGAAGTGGCGTTGGATCCAGGGCTTAGAAGAGCCAGCCAGCGGGAGTGCAGGAAAAGAAGAATCCTATGCCCTTCGCCGCCCAGGAGAAAAGGTGGGCGGCAGAGCACGGGGAGGAGGAGGGAGGCAGCACCAGCCTTTGAAGAAGTTGCCAGGCAACTGGCACCTCCCTGCTACTGGCAAACAGAAGAGGAGTTCAGGCAAGGGTTTGAGCATGGGCAGGCAATCTCCCCACTGGCCAGAGGTAGCAGCAGAGAGCAGCACAAGCTGCTTCACCACTGAATACTCCAATAGCACCACCTGTTGGAAATGATGAGTTACTGTGTTCACTAAGTAATATTAAGGATTCTATAAATAAACTAAATTATCCAATAGCATTACTAAACCTAATATCAATCCAAATTATGCTGCAGTATGGTCCAGTTCAGCTGGAAATACCAATTTAATGGATAATGTAATCAATCAATGTAAATGCTAATCCTGCATAAATGAGTTCTGTTACTAATTCTATTCCTACTAATATTTCAGTTCATAATTTAGCAGTCCTTGAGACTTGCTTAAAAGAAGTATTACCATGTGAGATCTCACCACTGGGTTATCATCTTTCTGCACAGATAAAAAAAAAAGAAATGGAAATGTGAATTCATTGATATACTGTCATTACTTCCATCATCAAAGAAATTTACAGTTAAAAGTGATAAAAATCTGATGAGAAAGCTGAAGAAGATGGATGCAGGCTGGTGGCGAGATCTTTCCACAACTGGTTACAAGCTTTTGCTATTTTCTCCAGAGTTTACAGTGGCCTCTTTCAGCATCTGGAACACATATTAGGTTTAGGTTGGTATAATTATGATGAATCATTCAGACAGAAGCTATATAGTTACATATTTACATAGTTGCATAGTTGGTAAGGTTGAAAAAAGACACCAGTCCATCAAACTGTTGGTGTGTGTGTGCGTCAATAGTACAATATATCCCTCATTAAAATGGGGGATGAAAGATGTTGGTTTGTGGTTAATCCCTTCCTTACCGGCATATAGTAAAAATACGCTGGCAAGGTGCACTCCCCATCCTAACAGGCCGTCATATAATGTCCTTTGGTTTTCACCAACCATCGCGACGACCGGGGATCGGGCGTGTCCCTCAGGACTCAGCCCATCCCCCAATAAATTTGGCTCTTTACCACGTGACCGGCTGTGTCCTATCCCAGCCGGTCATTCCCTATGCAGCTGCATTCCCCCGTGCATGCCGCTTGTGCGCGCCCCAGGGAGGCGCGCAGCGCGCCGATCGGGGTTGCGGCTTGTCCCTCGGACAAAGCCCAACCCCAATCAGGGTAAAGAGCCAATGAAGTTGGCTCTTTACCACGTGACTGGCTGTGTCCAATCACATCCGGTCACAAATGTCAACAAAGTGCCAGGTAACTTACTGTTACCAGGCACTTCTCCTCACACACAGTTCCAGTGTGAGGAGAAAAACATCTAACCGTGAGTTACACACCTACATGTGCCAGATTGCCCCCCTGATTGCCCCTGAATAAAAGAGGACCTGTCATCGCCAGCCCATCAGAGTACCTGTCTGAGCTCATCAGAGTACCTGTCTGTGAGCTCATCTGGAGTACCTGTCTCCCCATCTGGGGTACTTGTCACCAATCAGAGTACCTGTCACCCCATCTGGGGTACCTGTCACCAGAGTACCTGTCACCAATCAAGAGTACCTGTCACCAAAGTACCCATCACCAATCAGAGTACCCGTCACCCCATCTGGGGTACCTGTCACCAGTCAGAGTAACCGTCACCCCATCTGAAGTACCTGTCGCCAAAGTATCTGTCACCAATCAGAGTACCTGTCACCAAAGTACCTGTCACTAATCAGAGTACCTGTCACCAAAGTACCTGTCACCAATCAGAGTACCTGTCACCAGAGTACCTGTCACCAATCAGAGTACCTATCACCAAAGTACCTGTCACCAAAGTACCTGTCACCAATCAGAGTACCTGTCACCAGATTACCTGTCGCCAACCAGAGTACTTTTCACCAATCAAGAGTACCTGTAACCAGAGTACCTGTAACCAATCAGAGTACCTGTCACCAGAGTACCTGTCACCAGAGTGTCTGTCACCAGAGTACCTGTCACCAATCAGTACCTGTCACTAGAGTACCTGTCATCAGAGTACCTGTCACCAACCAGAGTACCTGTCACTAAAGCACCTGTCATTAGAGTACCTGTTACCAACCAGAGTACCGGTCACCAGAGTACCTGTCACCAATAAGAGTACCTGTCACCAATCAGAGTACCTGTCACCAATCAGTACCTGTCACCAGAGTACCTGTCACCAATCAGAGTACCTGTCACAATGTCCAGAAAGAGATTATACACTACAGAAGAGGCATATCAGATGCTGAGCCTGACCGATGAGAGCAGCGGGGAGCTCTCACTGCCCAGTCACAGTTCTGATTCCGGTTCTGGTTCAGAATACGTGCCCACTGAAGACAGTACATCTTCATCAGAATTTGAGGAGGAGGCAATCCGTCCTAATAGAAGACGGACTGAAGACCAGGCAGCAACCAGCAGTGCCAGACACCCCAATGGCCAATCGGCAAATGCCAATGGCGCTAGATCCCAGGAGGAAATGCCCAGTACAAGCACTGGCATTTCATGCCAAATAATTAAGGCCCAAACCCAGCTCCCGGAGGCCTTGGAAAACCAATTGTGGTTGCCTTCTACCACAGGGTCAGCCACAATCCCCCCTTTTACAGGACAGCCAGGTGTTCAAGTCAACACAGATGGCTTCTCCGAAATAGATTTTTAAAATTTATTTTTCTCTGACGAGTTGGTCCAAAACATCGTGGACCAAACCAATCTTTTTGCTTGTCAATTTATAGCAAACCACCCCAACTCAATTATGCCTGCCCCTTCCAATGGAGACCTGTAACCGTGGAGGTGTTTAAAGTATTTTTAGGCCTGACACTTAACATGGGGCTTACAAAACCACACGTATTGGTCTACCCACCCCATCCACCACCTGCCAGTTTTTTCAAGTGTCATGACCAGGTCCCGCTATGAAATTATAATGTGCTTCCTGCATTTTAGTGACAACACGCAGTGCCCCCCCAAAATCATCCCGACTTTGACAAGTTATATAAAATTCGCCTCCTTATTGATTATTTCTCCAAGAGGTTTTCTGAGCTTTACACCCCTGATAAAAATATATCTGTGGACGGATCCCTGGTCCATTTTACAGGCCGGCTGGGAATCAAACAATATATCCCAAGTAAGAGGGCCAGATATGGTTTGAAGCTCAACAAGCTTTGTGAAAGCTCCACCGGTTATGTCTATGCCTTTCATGTGTACGAAGGCAAAGATTCCCAGCTCCAGCCCCCTGAGTGTCCACCATACATGTGAACAAGTGGGAAAATTGTCTGGCAGTTGGCATTCCCACTCTTCCAAAATTGGTATCACATTTATATGGACAACTACTACACTAGTTTGCTCCTTTTATGCCATCTTTACCTAAATAAAACTTTGGCCTGTGGTACAGCAAGGAAAAACAGGAAGGGCTTCCCACAGCGTCTTCTCACCACAAGGCTACAAAGGGGGGAATCGGAAAGCCTGAGGAACAAGGAAGCGTTGGCCGTGAAGTGGAGGGATAAGAAGGACGTATACATCATGTCAACCATTTGCGATGACACCTCGGTGGAAGTTCCCAGAAGACGCGGACCAGTTTGAAAGCCTTGCTGTATCAACGAATACAATAAATTCATGGGGGGGGGGTGTATTTAAACGATCAGATGTTGCAGCCCTACCTATCCACAAGAAAGTCCCTCTTCTGGTATAAAAAAGTTGCTATTTACCTCTTTCATTTGGCCATGTACAACTCATTTATCAAAAATCGACCCAACACCAAGTATCCAACACCTTCCTAAAATGTATTGAAGATGTCATCACTGCCCTGCTATATCCACAAGGATCAGCCCCAGAAAGCCTTCACTCCGATTGTGTCAGCAGACTGCATGAGCGTAATTTTTCTGAAAAGATTCCACCATCGGCAAACGGAAGACAACGCCAAAAAAAATGTCGGGTGTGCAGCAAAAGAGGAGTTAGGAAAGACACTAGTTTCAATTGTCCCCAATGTCCCTCCCAACCTGGCATTTGTCACAGAGAATGCTTCCGACGCTATCATACCCTTGTAAATTATTAGTA
>BLSH010481303.1:1402779-1413680 GCA_018402905.1 Glandirana rugosa
TGAGGTCACCGTTGGACACTTCGAGACCACTCGAGGTACGGGTTCTCCCAATTAGGTCACGACCTTTTATTACCACCGGTGTGTTTTATAACTGTGAAACCCGGGTTAAACCTGTAAAGGTGAATCCCCACCAGAATGTTTGGTGTGCTATTGGCCATAGAAAAAAATGGTGTTCCCTACCAGATCAATCGACTTTCTAGGTGCAGTATCTCACAAAAGTGAGTACACCCCTCACATTTTTGTAAATATTTTATTATATTTTTTCATGTGACAACACTGAAGAAATGACACTTTGCTACAATGTAAAGTAGTGAGTGTACAGCTTGTATAACAGTGTAAATTTTCTGTCCCCTCAAAATAACTCAACACACAGCCATTAATATCTAAACCGCTGGCAACAAAAGTGAGTACACCCCTAAGTGGAAATGTCCAAATTGGGCCCAAAGTGTCAATATTTTGTGTGGCCACCATTATTTTCCAGCACTGGATTAACCCTCTTGGGCATGGAGCTCACCAGAGCTTCACAGGTTGCCACTGGAGTCCCCTTCCAGTCCTTAATGCCGACATCACGGAGCTGTTGAATGTTAAAGACCTTGTGCTCCTCCACCTTCCATTTGAGGATGCCCCACACATGCTCAATAGGGTTTAGGTCTGGAGACATGCTTGGCCAGTCCATCACCTTTACCTTCAGCTTGTTTAGCAAGGCAGTGGTCATCTTGGAGGTGTGTTTGAGGTTGTTATCATGTTGGAATACTGCCCTGCGCCCCAGTCTCCGAAAGTGAGGGGATCATGCTCTGCTTCAGTATGTCACAGTACATGTTTGCATTGACCTGTAGCTCCCCAGTGCCGGCAGCATTCATGTAGCCCCAGACCATGACACTCCCACCACCATGCTTGACTGTAGGCAAGACACACTTGTCTTTGTACTCCTCACCTGGTTGCTGCCACACACGCTTGACACCATCTGAACCAAATAAGTTTATCTTGGTCTCATTAGATCCCAGGACATGGTTCCAGTAATCAATTTCCTTAGTCTGCTTGTCTTCAGCAAAACTGTTTGCGGGCTTTCTCGTGCATCATCTTTAGAAGAGGCTTCCTTCTGGAATGACAGCAACACAGACCAGTTTGATGCAGTGTGTGGTGTATGGTCTGAGCACTGACAGGCTGACCCCCCACCCCTTCAACCTCTGCAGCAATGCTGGCAGCACTCATATGTCTATTTCCCAAAGACAACCTCTGGATATGACGCTGAGCATGTGCATCAACTTTTTTGGTCGGCCATGGCGAGGCCTGTTCTGAGTGAAACCTGTCCTGTTAAACTGCTGTATGGTCTTGGTCACCGTACTGCAGCTAAGTTTCAGGTTCTTGGCAATCTTCTTATAGCCTAGGCCATCTTTATGTAGAGCAACAATTCTTTTTTTCAGATCCCCAGAGAGTTATTTGCAATGAGGTGCCATGTTGAGCTTCCAGTGACCAGTATGAGAGAGTGAGAGTGATACCAATTTTAACACACCTGCTCCCCATTCACACCTGAGACCTTGTAACACTAACGAGTCACATGACACTGGGGAGAAAAAATGGCTAATTGGGCCCAATTTGGACATTTTCCCTTAGGGGTGTGCTCACTTTTGTTGCCAGCGGTTTAGACATTAAGAGCTGTGTGTTGAGTTATTTTGAGGGGACAGCAAATTTACACTGTTATACAGGCTGTACACTCACTACTTTACATTGTAGCAAAGTGTAATTTGTTCAGTGCTGTCACATGAAAAGATATAAAATATTTGCAAAAATGTGAGGGGTGTACTCACTTTTGTGAGATACTGTATACGCATTGACACAGAAGTCATGGAATTTTGCTTACCCTTGAAAAAAATAGCTAAATTAATATTCGATCTCTGTGTTTTCGAGTAAAAAAAGTATTATTAAAGGAATTACAGTCCTTTTGCATCCAGAATCATGCTAGTCGGTAGAATATTCTCTCTGAGTATATATCTCACAATGTCTGACATTAAATCCCCATTTGCACATATCAGACTAACTTCAGATATAAAGGAAGACTTGTTTGTATGGGAACATTTTTTTTATATATACAACAGCTGTTCATTTTTTTTTAAATTAATTTGTATGTGCATCTGATTGTGAACTATTCACAGACACTGCAGGATTGTGTGTTTTTTCCGCAGTATGGCAGACACACTGGTGCTATGTTAGATGGCCTGAGAAATGGGTTTATATGAGAGCTACAAAGAACATATTTATTATAGAACTATTTCCTTTGGTAGTTGCACTAGAATTTTGGGGTGAGCAATTTGCCAACAAACATATTTTAATCCAAACAGACAATAAAGGCGTTATGTATGCGGTAAATTGCTTATCTTCCAAATCTTTAATGGTAGAAAAATGGCTAAGACATCTGGTATTTTTATGTTTAAAGTATTACTGGTTTGGTGTATACCGTGCGCAGGGCTGCAACCTCAACCCACAATCAGGTACAACAACAAATAATTACGAACAGGCTGTGCTAAATAATATATGTGAAATGAATAACCACACACATGAACAATAGGACTAGAGCTGCACTCAAAAGTCATGGGAGTAATAAAATCACATAAATGGTTAAAAATGTGCAAATATATTAGCATTCTTAAGCCAAAAGGCATAAATCTGCGGTTCTGGTTTAGATAATTCTTTAAGGCAAACAGAACAGGATATCCTTGCTAAAACCACGTGTTATAATAAGTAAATATTCAGAACCACATATGATATATTGGATAGCCGCTGTATAAACCTATAGAGAGTAAATGGTGTATCCAAATCCACACAGCACTTCATTGATAAGGCAATCATATATGTATCCAACATATGTGAAAGTTCATATATAAAAGTCCACCGTGGAATGGTTGGTGAAGGGACGGGGACACCCAGTGCTCATAGATAGCCAAATAGAGTGAAATCCACCACCAAACAATATATATGCTCACCAGATGTAAGCAGAAAAGTGCATCGGCTTTTCACCCAGCCAGGGTCCCCCAAGAGATGTGGTGCACTTCTCTCTGTAGGCTGGTGTACTTGAACTGATATCACGTCCACCAGGTCTGCTCTCGCAATGGAACACAAAGCTCCAAATAGTGTAGTATTGTATGTATACCAAATTAATTTTTTGAAATAAATAATTGCACTTACACAGTGACTGGATAAATGAGCGTGTAAAAAGCTGGCTGGCTTGTGAAGTTCATAGTTCAGATGGCAGTGATGTAAGCGCTTCCTCCTGGCGTTTCGTCCTCAGATAGACATCGTCAAAGGGATAGGACGCGCCGCGATGTACTGTCTTTATATAACATTCGGTCTCCGCAACAGGAAGGCAGCCGTCCGCCATCTTAAAGAAGGGAAAAATTGCCCTGTTGTGTTTAAACATAGGGAAAAAAAAAAATAACTAGAGGCTGAATATCCTAGTAGAGGTGGGCTCCAAAGTTACAAACCTAAGGAGCAATTATGGATGTATTAGGGGGACTATATATATATATATATATATATATATATATATATATATATATGATTTATTTAAAATGTATTTAAATTAGGAGCTCTGTGAGTGGAGATATTGACCCGCCTGGGCCTCGGCCCCACACAAAGTCTTTAAGGGGAACTCAATACCCAACACGAAGGACATCCCGTGGCCAGAACTATAATGTTATAAATCACTTAAAAAACACTAAAAAACACACACTGGCGCTATCTCAAATACGGGAAAGGTGCCCAATGGATCTAACTATATGTCAATGGGGATCAATCAAAAATGTCAATAATATGGGAATGGGAATGTTTGAAGGCATTAATAGATAAAACCCACCAATTCACAGACCCGATCCAAAGGAATGAAAAATAAAAATATATATCATAATCACTACCTAATGTAAAGGGGGAGGGAACTATGTATAAAACCTAGTCCATGGGGACTAAATTGGAAATCAAATAAATACTGGAATTATGTAGGAGAGTCACATCACCCACCAGAAGGGGGGATTAATGATGACCAACCGACCCAACCCACATGCCAATATTAAACTAATAAAAAGATTCTGTGGTGGTACCTAAGACCCAAATAATAAATTGAAAATGAAAAAACTAAACAGAAAATGTATATAAATAAGAGGTGATATAAAAATCCCAAAAAAAACACTATATGGTATATTGGCGTCCACATTCACTGGTGCCCAGATTGATTACAACAATCATAAATTCCATAATAAACAAACAATTTGGATATATGTAGCAAGGGTAACATGCATCATTAGGAATTGTCAATAAAGGCGTTGACATCTACGTCTACATTGAGACCAAAGGAAGAATAGCACTTGACTCTATGGATCCAAGACATTTTAAGTCTTGATATCCCTCGAATCAAACAACCACTCCTCCAATGGGGTTCATATTTGTCTATCCCCAAAAAAAGGGTATTGGAGGGATCTTGCTGATGTACATCTCAATAATGTTTGGAGACTGAGTGATCTTTAAACCCCATAAGGATATTTGTAATGTGCTCATTAAGTCTGACTTTTAAAGGGCGTTTCGTACGCCCTATGTACTATAAGCCACAGGGACACTGTATAAGATACACTACACCCTTGGTATCACAAGTTATAAAAGGTTTCACTTTATACTCATGGGAGGTGGCAGTAGAAGTGAAGGTATCCAGTTTTCTACCACTCTGGCTGTTGAAGGTACATACCATACATCTTAGAAAAAAGATAAATAGTCAGACCCACCTTGGGAAATAATAATGGGGGGAAAACCGTGACCGGTCCCTCCCTAGGGGCGATACCACTCACAACAAGTCTGTCTGGGGCTTCGTGGCACCAAACAGGGAAACAGTACAAAACCACAGACACCTAAGAAAAAGGGTGTCATACAGGGCCACAGGCAGGGAGCCACTGGGAAAATGCCCCAAATAATTGAAAAAAGTTAAATAACTATGAAAATCAGTACAAAATGTATTAAATATAAATGGAAAAAACAAACATAGACCAAATAGTATAAATAAACAAGACAAACCAACAAATTGGTCCAGGCGCCTGTCATGCATTACCCGCCAAGTACACCATACACACACATCCTCACACCAATAGCTATATCGGAAGGACCACCACAGTCGTCATAAATGGGTAATCCTGTGTCCCAGGAATAGAAGGTAGTAGCAATTGAGGGGCATATGCTCCAGTTGGCAGGTATAGCACTAAGTCACAGTCATCAAGCGGTTAATTGAAATAATGTTGGATATCACTGTATCTTGGTAGAGCCAGGAACCTCACAACAGCTGACAAGATATCCACTGATCTCACACATGTAAGGTAGATCATGAAGTTCCAAAAGTGTATCAAAGATGTAAAACTTGAAGATAGTCAGTGAGGTTGCAGTGATATTTCCAAGGGTGGAATGGGACAACTTCAGATGAGGCAGGTTAGGTCTGAATAAATTGTTAACACAGTCCAACGGCCACTCATGCCACATATATAGTGTATAGATGGTTCATATCCATGTCCATCCCTCATAATAAACACATGGATCCATAGCACAGCAGTACATGTACTGAAACACCGGCTCCATCATACAGTGATCCACTGCCTAATAACTTGTCCGCTGACTGTGTGGATAAACTGCCAGCTCCACACATCACCATCACCATACTAGCCCAAACATGGCGTGATGTGGTCTACCTGAACTCCCATGCTATCTGCCGTTCGTATGAGGCTTCAGAGTTGTAGCCGTTTACTTGACAAAGCTTAGAAAATCGACCGTCCTACATCAAACGCCCTATGGAGCTGAGCGTTCGGCATACCGGCTTCGTGGCGATCATTCAGATCATTCGGATCAACGGTCGTACAGCAACAAGCGTGCGGCACAGCGTTCGGAGTATGGACCACGTCACTAGTCGGCTCTGGAGCTATGGCGGAAAACCAGGCATCTGGACACCAGCCTCGCGTGGACGCGTTTCACTGAGATACCCCAGCTTTGTCAGCAAAAGTGTGTCCTCTGGTGGAGACCTGTATAAATACACCTCCATTTCTCCGCCTTCACAGGCATTAAAGAGGCCAGAGAACACTCTTAAAGGCATAGAGACACATAAATCTAAAAACTAAGACCGATCACACATTGTAGATCACCACTACTCCATAATAGTAAAAATAATAATCATAGCACCCAGGGGAGGGGAAAGGAGAGAACAAAAAAGGGGGGGGGAGACCCATGCCTGAGATACTCAGATAACTACAGCTAAAAATAAACAAATTATTCCAAAAATACCTGTAGATTAAGTTCCCTATTGAAGCCTTTAGGGGCCATAGTGTCTAATTTATAAATCAAAATCACTTTATCAAAATCACCTCGTCTGTTACTGATTTTCAACGCAAAAATGCCTTTAACTTTTATCCCTTATAACCTCAACTGATGATATAGCAAAAAATGTTGGGCCAGAGGACTCTTAGGTTCCTTTTTTAAGATGTCATTAAAGTGTTCATTGATTCGAATCCGCAATTGGCATTTCGTTTTACCAATATAAAATTTATTACAGGAACAGCAAAGGCTATACAGTATATTAGACGCGTCGTAGAACAGTTAATAAGACTCCTAATTTCAAAGGTCTGGGTACCATCAGCATTGGTGAATTCCGATGTATGTTCAACGTGTTTGCAAATCCGACAGTGCCCACAGGCTACCATCCCCTTAGTTCTAGGCATAGTAGATAACCAGGACTCATCAGTGGTAGGAATGTATTCAGATTTCATTAGGATATCTGAAAAGCTGGGAGCCCACCAGTCACCACGTGGGGATAACAGATCTAACTGATCCCAGTGACAAGGTTCAGTAGATCTGCTATGCCCCCTTCACAGAACGGATAACTGCCGTGTTTACATCGGCGGTTCCCCGTTCTGCAGCTCTAACAGTTGATCGTGGGTCTCCAGCGGACATCGAGTCCGCCCAACCTGCGGGAAATTGAGATCCGCGCTGTAGGCGTCTTTAGGCTATAGCATGGATCTGAACTGGTTAAAATGAATTTGTAAAAAAACTTCAGAGGTTTGCTTTTCAGAATTTGAATCAGTTTTATTTAACACAGCATTCGTACTTGCTTTCTTTGGTGTACTGCACATATCACATATAAGATGTAATAAGACATCTCCGGTTGGTCTTTTGTTTAAACATGTTTGTCACGTACCTGGTGGGTGAATCTGACAGTGCAGTGGGCAACATCTCTTGCGGCCCTGGTTCGGGAACCTCTGGTCGAGTGGACAGGAAGTTCCGGAGCACAGGGGGGCACGAGGGCTGGAATAGATGCAGATGGTGATGTAATGATCCCCCATAGGCTTGTGCTAGGCAGAAGGTTGGTTGTACATGCCGGATCAGTAACTGCCGGACAAGTGCAGTACAATGGGAGCAGGCAGGCGGATAGTCGGGTACAGGCAGGGTTGTCAACAAGCGGCAGCAGAGGTACACAGGGATCAGACAGAAGAAGGGTTGTAGGTAAGCTGAGGGTCGGTGCAGGCAGAGTTCAAGCAGAGTAGGGCAAGCCGGGTCACAGGAAATCTCAGAATAGTAGTCACGGAACACTTCAGGAAACTCTGTAGAACAGACAGCATCCGCTGCAGGGTGCAGGCAGCTTAAATAGACCGTTAGGCAACATCAGCGCGCACGGGCGCGAGCAAATGCGCACAGGCGCGCGCACAGAAGGCAGAAAACGGTCAACCAACAGCCTTCCTAACATTGCCCCCCGCCCGAGGGGCAGCCTCCGGATGCCCAAATGGGCTCTCTTGTCCGGGAATCTTCTCCAGAAGGATGTGTTTACCCATCCAGCCATGCTCACCCATGCAGCCTCATCCATGCTCACCAATCCAGCCGTGCTCACCCATCCAGCCTCATCCGTGTTCACCCATGCATCTATGCTCCGCCATCCATCCGTGCTCACCCACCCATCCGTGCTCACCCATCCATCCGTGCTCACCCATCCATCCATGCTCAGCCATCCATCTGTACTCACCCATGCATGCGTGCTCACCCATGCATGCATGCTCACCAATGCATCTGTGCTCACCCATCCATCCGTGCTCAGTCATCCCCATCTACGGCTTATTCACCCCCATTCATGTTCATTTATGCCTCATTCATGCTCATCCATACCACATCAGTTCTCATCCATGACACATCCATGCCACTACAATACCCATGCCTGCCACTACAGCACCCATCAGTGCCACTACAGTGCCCATCAGTGCCACCACAGTGCCCATCAGTGCCACCACAGTGCCTCACAATAATGTAATAGGTAGTCAAATTAGATTTGAAATTTATGCCCCTAGAACGCCTGATGGTGCACCCTGCATGTTGGGCCTCTGTATGTGGCCAGGCTGTGTAAAAGTGTCACACATGTGGTATCACCATACTCGGGACAAGTAGCAGAATATATTTTAGGGTGAAATTTTCGCTGGGTACATGCTGTGTGTTAGAAATATTATATAAATGGACAACCTTGTGTAAAAAAAAATGCATTTTCATTTTCTTTCCACATTTTCCAAAAACTTGTGGAAAAAATGAAACGTTCAAAAGACTCATTATGCCTCATAGAATATACGTTGGGGTGTTTACTTTCCAAAATGGGGTAATTTTTTGGGCGTTTCCATTGCCCTGGTGCTCCAGGAACTTCAAAATTGCAAGAGGTAGTCAAGAAATTATATGTGTAATTTATGTCCTTAGAACGCCTGATGGTGCACCCTGCATATTGGGCCTCTGTATGTGGCCAGGCTGTGTAAAAGTGTCACACATGTGGTATCACCATACTCGGGACGAGTAGCAGAATATATTTTAGGGTGAAATTTGAAACCAAATAATATCCACTAATTTGGGTTATTTTTACCAAAGATATATAGCAGTATAAATGTTTGCAAAATGTTATAACAGAAATAAAGAAAAATGCATTTTTTTTACAAAATTTTCGGTCTTTTTCCATTTATTGCTCAAAAAAGAAACACCCCAATGGTGATTAAATACCACCAAAAGAAAGCTCTATTTGTGTGAAAAAAAGGACAAAAATTTCATATGGGTACAATGTAGTATGACTAAGTAATTGTCATTCAAAACGTGAGAGCACTGAAAGCTGAAAGTTACATAGTTACATAGTTACATAGTTACATAGTTAGTCAGGTTGAAAAAAGACACAAGTCCATCCAGTTCAACCAAAAAAAAAAAAAAATGTATATACATATATATATACACACATACACATACACACATACAACCAAATAATCCCATATACAATCCTTCACCCACAGTTGATCCAGAGGAAGGCAAAAAACCCCAGCAAAGCATGGATCCAATTTGCTATAACGGGGGAAAAAATTCCTTCCATGGAAGTTGGTCTGGTTAGGAAGGGGGTTTAAGTTCCCAGTGGTCAAGTGGTTAAATAGACCGGTTGGCTCCATCGGTGCACAGTGCACAGAAGGCAGAAAACGGCCAAAGAACAGTCTCCCTAACAATGTTGTTAATTTAGAAACAGTGTTAAATTTGTTTTAAAGTACCCCTTGTGAACTGGTGGGATTTTTAAGGCAATTCAAAAAAACTTTTTTCCTTTTCTTAAAAAATTATACAAATTTATTGAGAAATATGGACATCATAAATAAGCATTAAGCATTTTCATAGATTTTGAAACATTTTCGGTATAGATACAGTTGATGTACAATAGTATGCTTTTTGACAAAGAGTGATATCACCCGGCCCTGGTGGTCCCTTGAGATTGGGGTGACCCCAAGGCACGGTACATTCCAACGCGTTTCGGATTGACTTTATTACTTCCTTCTTCAGGGAAAGATATCACCATCTATGAAAATAGATAATCAATAAACTAGTACCTTACATATATGTACCTGAATCGTCTCTATTTATACATAAAATAATACTCACATAGCAATAAGGACTCAACCTTCTTAGAGATCAACAACCTGGGCAGATCCCCCTCCACCATAAGTCCTATTTCCCCTGTATCAGAATGGCAGGCCGTGAGGCCAACAGCCGGTATACAAATATCTTCCAAAAATCTCTATATAAAGATCAAAACACAGAAATATTATTACCCAAGGGGGCAAATGTAAACTCCATTTGGAGAAGTCCAAAAGATTATCTATGACTTACCCCTCAAAGGAGAAATTGTAACTGGAGAGCAACGCAGCCCCTCTATGAGCTGGTGAACCAAAGATGGTTTTGTGGTTCAAAAGAGAAGAAGTTCTCCTTCATGGTTCGCTCACTGTTTCTGAGCTGCGTCCATTAGTCGACCTGTGTGGTTACCACCACACAGGAAAGAGAAGAAATGGCGCCGGCTGCCATTCCCAGCGTCCTTATAGGCCGCATGCGCGATCGCACTTCCGGAAGTGCGTCACCGCGTGCTGACGTCATTTCCTGACCTCCGAACGTCCGTTCGGTGGGAAGTAGATGATGGGCCATGGACTTTAACCGACAGCACAAGACAGAGTAGCGCCATCCAGTGGGGGGAGAGAGAAATAACACACATCTCCCCTCATGTATGGCGCCATTCAATAATGGGCCCCGGGCAGCACCAAGCTAAACCATCAGGGCCCTTCTTGTGCTGGATGCAGGGGAGGACAAAAAGGCGGAGGGGAAACTATTTCCCAGAGAAGGATCTCCAAGTGCCATAACTACATTGGTTGAGTCTATAGTTGAATTTTTTTACAACAAAAGGAGAAAAATTGTAAGTCAGAGAGAACAAAGACATTACAAGAATCTCATCACAACAAGCATAATTTCGTTACATTTTCAAGTTATGTTTTATAGATCTCCAGGTTGTGCATCGGTGTATCTAGGGTGGGATCTCCCAGGGATGGGGAGCCCCGGCCAGGAAAATC
>BLSH010481303.1:1414751-1445634 GCA_018402905.1 Glandirana rugosa
AGGGAAGACATAACACCTACACCCACATCCTCCTCAACCTCTTTAAAACAGGAGATTTTTTCACAGATGTCCCCAGAACCCTTACCGGGGGTATAGGAATCACGAAAACTTGTAGAATCACCAACTAACTCATGGGAATCACAATGGAAATGAACAACACAAAACCCTAGAGTGGTTTGACACATGTGGTGGAAAAGGAAGCACATACAAAAGACATGAGGGACACAAACACCATGCAAAAAACTAATAACCAACACGAGGTAGAAAAGGAACGACAAACACACACCCTAGAGACGGGGAGGAGAGGAGAAAAGTACAAAGGTAGTAGGCTTTCGAGCCTATACAGCTTGGAGTAAGACAACATGCATAAAGAGGATGATGTGGTCAAAATACTCATTTGCCTAATAATTCTGCACACAGTGTATATGAGACCAGGGAAACATGAAAAGAGGAGAGGAGGGGCAGAGATCCCACACACAAACAGCAAGGAAAAGATGGAGCACAACCAATAATCAAAAAACGTACCACAAACACAGGGAGTACAGAAAACATACACGAAGGAAAAGGTGGTGTACACAGTTTGGTGAGATCCCAAAACACAACAAGTAAAGGTAACACTAAGGGTACTCAATCAACCACTAAGATGTTCAAAAGCACTAAGGATATGGGGGCCATTCCCAAGACCCCTGTAGACACTTTTTTAGAGGACAAAATTTCTCCAACTCCTCCTACACCCACATCCACAATACAGAAGGGAATCGAGGCATATGCAATCAAATCTCAGACGAAAGAGAATTGAGCATCATTAACTTGTCCTCATATGTTCTGTCACAGGCAGAGGGGGAGATCCTTTCCTTGGGCCTTTCCTTCTGCCCTGACAGAAATATTGACAAGTTTGAGATGATCAAAGATGTAAACCTATTTGCCCGTAAACTATTTTTTAAGAGTTTATATTACAAACAGACTCACCAGAAGGGGGAACCGGCTCCGGGTCTCACGGCGGCTGATTTTAAGGCGCTACGAGATTTGAATCTCCTCCTCCAAGAAAGTGGTTGGATGGAGATTGAGGCGGCATGGGAGGAGGAGGTGGAGGGAGAGGATGGGGTAGCTTGGGGGGGAGATCAGGAACAAACTGAGATGACTCGTCTTAAAAGGAAATCGCACAGATTTCCCCCCTTGTCACAAAATCCGGCCCTAGGACTCTTCGTAAGACAGGTCACGAAGGATATTGAAAACATGAAAATCACTTCAAACAGAGGTAATCTTACTGAGGAGTATAAACAAGCACTCCTATCACTTAAAAATAATGTGAACATTACAATTAAAATGGCTGACAAGGGGGGAAATATTGTGCTGATGAACAATGATCAATATGAAAAGATGTGCCTAAAAATTCTAAGTGATTCCAATTGCTATAAGAGAATCTCTGCCACCATGGTAGATGGATTTGTTCAACAATTCTATTCCCTGGTTGATGGGGCCAGACAAAAAGGAATTTTGACAGCAGAACAGTGGGAGTTTGTACGTACCAGACACCCAAGTGTTCCAACATTCTATGCCCTTCCAAAGGTGCACAAGAACTTACAAGATCCCCCGGGACGACCTATCATTTCTGGGAATGGTAGTCTGACCGAAGCAATGAGCCAACTTATTGATTGGCATTTAAGACCCCATGTACTAAGTCTGACCTCATACACCAGGGACACAATCCACCTTTTACAGATCCTTGAGAATTTGGTGATTCCAGAGACAGCAATATTGGTGGCTGTTGATGTGGAGTCTCTCTACGGCAGCATCCCTGACCATCTTGGGGTTGCTGCCGTGGAGAGAGTCCTGCGTCAGCATTCTACTCATGAGTGGAAGTTCAACTCCTTCATTCTAACAATGTTGGAATTTGTGTTGCAGCGCAATGTCTTCATGTTCAAGGGTTCCCACTGCCTCCAGGTGCAGGGTGTTGCAATGGGGACATCCTGTGCCCCATCGTATGCAAACCTGTACCTGGGGGAGTGGGAAAAAGAACTTCTCTCCAGGGAAGACCTTGCCCAGTACACAGAGCACGTCGTTGTGTGGCAAAGATACATTGACGATGTTCTCATAGTGTGGGATGGGTCAGTAGATCTTCTAAAATCATTTTTGGGAGAAATGAACAGGAACACATTAAATTTATTTTTTACCATGAACTACCATGAAAACAAAATTAGCTTTCTGGATATTTATTTCCAGAAGGACAATAGTGGCAAACTAAGTAGTACACTGTTTAGAAAGGAGACTGCTGGCAACACTTTGTTGCATGCTAACAGCTTTCACCCAGAACCTTTAAAAAGATCTATACCCTATAGCCAATTTTTACGGCTAAAACGTAATTGCACTACATTTGAAGACTTTAAAACAGAGGCAGATTCCCTATACGATAGGCTATATGACAGAGGATACACCAAAACGACACTAAGGAAAGCCTTCAATAGGGTTAAAGATCTAGACAGACACAAATTGATTTTCAAATCCCAAAATAATAGAAAAAAAGCAATGAGTCAATCTGACCCTATTAGAATAATCACTTGTTTTTCTTGTGAACATGAGGATATTCGCAAAATACTAAATAGACATTGGACAATATTATAGGAGGATCCCATCCTTGGTAGCCTGGTGGGAACTCACCCCCAGATTACCTATAGGAGGGCAGGCTCCTTAGGAGACCTCCTAGTAAAAAGTGAGTACAAAGGTAACAGCAGAGGTGACCCCTGTAGGGATAGGGGAACTTATCCTTGCGGATCATGTTCGTGTTGCCCCTATATAAGGGGAAGGGGATCCATGGTCCTACCTAATGGCGAGACACTGGTCCCTAGACATTTTGTCAATTGCCACACGAGAGGAGTGGTCTACTTAGCCTATTGCCAATGTGGTTCCTTCTACATTGGCAAAACTAAGCAGGAATTTCATGCACGGGTGAGCAAGCACCTACAGGGCATGCGAATGGGCAATCTGTATCTCCCCCTAGGGAGACATGTAGCTAAAGTCCATAATTATCACATGCCCAAAACTGCATTTACAGCATTAGATAGGATACATATTCCTATCAGAGGGGGTGACTGGAATAAGTTTCTACTCCAGCGCGAAATGCGCTGGATTAGACAGCTTAGGGCCACCAACCCCCAGGCCTAAATGAAATGGAAAGCTATAGGCCCTTTTTGGAGGGCTATAGCTCTGGTAAAACTGATTAAAATTGACTCAATCATCTCTGTTCACTGACCAGCCCCTACCTCTATCTCCTCCTCCTCTTTCTCCATCTCTGTCCCTCCTCTCCTCTTTTCATGTTTCCCTGGTCTCATATATGTTCGATCTTGGTTTACAATACAGATTCCCAGGTCTCCACAACTGAGATCCTGGATTTTCCTGGCCGGGGCTCCCCATCCCTGGGAGATCCCACCCTAGATACACCGATGCACAACCTGGAGATCTATAAAACATAACTTGAAAATGTAACGAAATTATGCTTGTTGTGATGAGATTCTTGTAATGTCTTTGTTCTCTCTGACTTACAATTTTTCTCCTTTTGTTGTAAAAAAATTCAACTATAGACTCAACCAATGTAGTTATGGCACTTGGAGATCCTTCTCTGGGAAATAGTTTCCCCTCCGCCTTTTTGTCCTCCCCTGCATCCAGCACAAGAAGGGCCCTGATGGTTTAGCTTGGTGCTGCCCGGGGCCCATTATTGAATGGCGCCATACATGAGGGGAGATGTGTGTTATTTCTCTCTCCCCCCACTGGATGGCGCTACTCTGTCTTGTGCTGTCGGTTAAAGTCCATGGCCCGTCATCTACTTCCCACCAAACGGACGTTCGGACGTCAGGAAATGACGTCAGCACGCGGTGACGCACTTCCGGAAGTGCGATCGCGCATGCGGCCTATAAGGACGCCGGGAATGGCAGCCGGCGCCATTTCTTCTCTTTCCTGTGTGGTGGTAACCACACAGGTCGACTAATGGACGCAGCTCAGAAACAGTGAGCGAACCATGAAGTAGAACTTCTTCTCTTTTGAACCACAAAACCATCTTTGGTTCACCAGCTCATAGAGGGGCTGCGTTGCTCTCCAGTTACAATTTCTCCTTTGAGGGGTAAGTCATAGATAATCTTTTGGACTTCTCCAAATGGAGTTTACATTTGCCCGCTTGGGTAATAATATTTCTGTGTTTTGATCTTTATATAGAGATTTTTGGAAGATATTTGTATACCGGCTGTTGGCCTCACGGCCTGCCATTCTGATACAGGGGAAATAGGACTTATGGTGGAGGGGGATCTGCCCAGGTTGTTGATCTCTAAGAAGGTTGAGTCCTTATTGCTATGTGAGTATTATTCTATGTATAAATAGAGACGATTCAGGTACATATATGTAAGGTACTAGTTTATTGATTATCTATTTTCATAGATGGTGATATCTTTCCCTGAAGAAGGAAGTAATAAAGTCAATCCGAAACGCGTTGGAATGTACCGTGCCTTGGGGTCACCCCAATCTCAAGGGACCACCAGGGCCGGGTGATATCACTCTTTGTCAAAAAGCATACTATTGTACATCAACTGTATCTATACCGTTTGTGAAAATGTTTCAAAATCTATGAAAATGCTTAATGCTTATTTATGATGTCCATATTTCTCAATAAATTTGTATAATTTTTCAAGAAAAGGAAAAAAGTTTTTTTGAATTGCCTTAAAAATCCCACCAGTTCACAAGGGGTACTTTAAAATAATCTATCATAGGGATGATGGCAATGCACATCCCAATTTGTGGTGGCACTTTCAGCTATTCAGTGTTAAATTTGTTTCTTCCATCTTCCAAAACAGATACGTTTGGCAAGGGCAAGTGGATCTCTCTTTACACATGTGGTGACGAGGATAATATTTATCTATTAGACCAAATAGTGAAGGTATGTTTCTTCTGCATGCTGATTCTTCCCCTCTTACGAGGTATCAATTGATTTTGTACTAAAAAATTGTATAAAAAAGCTAAGCCTGCAACATTTGAGAGTCACATCATATACTTTTGGACTAGGTGCGGCTACTAAAGCTGCAAGGATAGGACTGGATGATTCTATCATAAAAAGATTAAGGAAATGGAAATCTCTGCGTTTTAAGATATATGTTAGACCTAACTTTTCCATACTGGGCTAATAAGAGGGCAAATCATCATTGCTACACTAATTTATCTTTGGATCCTGAGAAATTTCAACTTTACTGGAAAGGCATCTGTGGTCTTCGTTGGGCTAATTTGTTTTCTCATTTTCTAGGTCATGTGAATTATGGCCCACACCTGATATTGTCATTGTCCATCTTGGGGGGAATGACGTTCGGGCCTAATGTTTAGAATGAAGCGAGACCTACATTGCTTAAGGTTATCTTCCCCGAATACTAAAATTATATTTTCTGAGGTAGTTCCTAGACGTTTATGGTTATGTAATCCTGAATTGAAAAAGCTAGTGAAAATTAGACGTCGGATTAATAGAATGATGGAAAAGTTCATGCCTCTTATAGTTGGCTTTTCATATAGACATTTTGAGGTTTTAGTGGTTTTTATAGAAATGATGGTGTGCATTTATCTGAAATAGGGTTAGACGTTTTCAATTTAGGATTACAAATGAGTATCAAAATGACTGCGCTCACGGGGTAGGCCGGACTTTAGAGGTCAAGTCCAGCGTGTGGGCGGTCTTGTTATATTTATTCTATTGGAGCTCGAGTTCTTTATGACTGAGCTATTACGTTTTACAGTTGGAAAATAAAAAAAATATAAAGTAAATATTCAAAGTATGTCAATTTTATTTCATTATTTTACACCAGTAAATGTGCCGCTGCCAATATTTTTGCCAATAAACTTGTTGGTGTCTCTTTTATTTAGTAGATAGGTTGGTATTTGGGAGAGGGAATAAGGTGTGGCCTGAATTCCCATGCATATGCAGAGCATCTTAGAGAGTAAAAATTTTGATGAGTGATACAAGATCATAATGTGGCTAAAATCTGTTACCTGTAGTAATATGTTCAGTCCTCAACATATTGATCATATTGGTTATCACATGCTAAGAACCATCAATCACTGTATCATAAAAACATATCCAAAATACAATAACCTAAATGTTTTCATATTAACATTTAAGAGCGTTTTTGTAAACGAGGAGAACCCAATACATCTCTCTTCCTTCCGTTTACACTTTTTATTAGCTGTACTTCTTATTGGCACATTAGGCTTTACCTGTGCTGTAATCCAGCAGTTTTTCATGCACAGCTGTTCCAGTGGCATAAGGAGCCATACCTTGATATGATCATGGATCTGCTCACTAACCTTAAGTGAGGAATAAATAGTTTTTGTTTTCTTTATAGGTATTGTTTTCTGTTGCTGATTGTTGTTTTTTTGTTGAGATGCATATTTTTGCCTATTCACTAAATGTGTGCATTGGTTCATTCACATTACCATGTTTTTTTCATTTTTTTCAGCTTTGTTCTTACTAATTAGAACAATATTTCTGTGGAGAACACTTGCCAAGTACCAGTAAGCATCTCTGGTAGAGACTCTAGCAGCAAAAAAAATCTTCTATTGGCTTTTTGAATCTGCCTCTTTTCCCTAAATATCATTTAATATAGTATAAAATAAATCAATAGTCCAACAAGGGAATACAAATTTCTCAAAATGGGGAGGTCTCATAACTCCAGAATAGGAATTTTGCTGATTAAAGAGGCGGGTTGGTGATCCAAATTAAGACAATTTACTTAACGCTAAAATAACAACTTTAGGTGGACCAACTCTTACATTTCAAGCCGTAAGTCCATTTTATTTGTACTTGGGGGGTGCTATTGGAATGTTACTTTTGCAGGTTTTAAACATACCTCTTTTCTTTTGTACGATCTATGAGCTCGGTCCCTATTCTGCTGTTGTAAACACCTTTTTGTATCTTACTTTTTATACACAATCTCTACTGAGATTTTTTCTAACTAATTTTTTTTTTATATTAAGATCCCTAGGCCTAGTCATATGACTGTCTTTCTTTTGCTTTTAGCAATCATTCTATGTATTGCCATCATGTAGTAATATTACAAATCCCTATATGTATTTTGGTACCCCATAAAGCCCTGTAAATGTTTACAATTTTTCCATATGTTTCTTAATATTATCTACTTAAGATAATGGCAACACCCCTACCAAGGATTGAGTCTGATTCTTATGAATAAATTGAGACATAAATAAGTAATTAGTGTCCTGCTTAACAACAAGTAAGAACACAACAATGAAATACAGTTCATTATGGGTGGCACAGTGGTGTAGTGGTTAGCACTTTTGCCAAGCAGCAAAAATGTCGCTGATTCAAATCCCAACCATGACACTACCTGCCTGGAGTTTTCATGTTCTCCCTGTGCCTGCGTGGGTTTCCTCCAGGTACTCTGGTTTCCTCCCACACTCCAAAGACATGCTGGTAGGTTAATTGGATCTTGTCTAAATTGGCCCTAGTATGTGTATTTATGAATGTGAGTTAGGGACCTTAGATTGTAAGCTCCTTGAGGGTAGGGACTGATGTGAATGTACAATGTATATGTAAAGCACTGCGTAAATTGACGGTGCTATATAAGTACCTGAAATAAATAAATACATTTTAATGCTAGCCTTTCACCTTTAGAAAGTCTTTTAGACAAGCAAGTGTAAAAATTGATTGTCTGGCCATTTAATGGTGCCTTCTTGGACTCAACTCATTTTGAACAAGTTTTTATTCGTGCATCATGTCAATGTTTCAATTTTTGTAGAACAAATGTTCTTCTCACAGATTACCTTTGACAAGTACATGTACACACATTAAGACTAAGTTTTCTTGGCCAGAGGATTGGCCGGGAGCTCAGCTAATTCAGCATATAGAAATTTGTTTGATCCCTTTGGATTCTACAAAAATTTTCCATCCTTACCCTTTGATTATTTTGCTCATTCTGGTCGAAACTGATTATGGAATTGTCCCCTTTAACGTTTAGATAATGGAATGAACGTTCTGAAAATTACAATTTTCTAACAAAATTCTACATGTGTAATGCCAGCTTAAGTTAAGATAGACTTACAGTTAAAAAAAACCCTACTGCCTTTCTGCCAACCCTGTTCTTTTAAATTCAAAGATGTTAAATACAACATAAAATATCAGAGAACGTTCCTCCAAACTCTGTGATGTCTGCTAAATATGCATATCTAAGTGTGAAAGAGCCACTGATTGACTCTCCCTGAATGTCATTTCTCTAATCTCCTTTTAATCACACGATAGGCCACCGTAGGACCTGGAGCTGCACTCATGGAAAGACAAGTATTGCGTTTTTTTTAAACCTCTATAATTTTGATGGAACCATGTGAGCAGGAGAACAAGAAATGTTATGCTGCTTTAACCATGAAAAAGATGCTTAGAAGTTAAATTTAGGCCATGGTGATTCTAGCTTCTGTTGTAAATAAACACAAACTTGCAGCTTTAATTTCATATTGAGGAACAGCTAAGAAGATAAATTAGCTCAAGCAATCATTTAAATAATAATCAGGCACCTTTTCCATCTGTATTGGAAGGTTTAATACTGTATGTTTGGAGTTTCAATATTGCAGCGTTAGCACAGTCATTCCAATATACGGATGAGATGTGACAAGTGCCAATGAGAGGGTGATTCTATGAATAGAGAGCAATTTATTTTTCTTGAGGGCCGTCAGTTATAAATAGATTCCAAGGAGCCCCCAAGGTCCTGGCTGACAAAAAGTAAAAAATGGAAAGAAACATCCACATTTTGTTTCTTTTTAAGGTCATGTGTTTTCTAAGCAAGGGACAATGAGGTCTATATAGATTTCTATTAAGTGGTTAATGGGCTCTCATTCCCTTGCCAGCAATAAATAAAGTAACCTGCGGAATGTGGTCCCTCATAGCTTTTTTTGTGTGCCAAAAGACCTTGTTTCACTAAAGGTTATGAACAGCTTTTACTATGCATGTGGAAATGTATGCACAGGCTATGGTATATGTGTACATACTGTGCATGAAGTTTAGTAACTAGTGTGATTTACTATGTAATGTATGTACTAGTGTCCAAACATACACCAACAAAGCACAGGCATGCCTAAATTAAAATGTGATTTTTCTCTAATGACCTTTGGTTTTTCTGTTAGGTATTTTACATATGAATCTTCTATAGAAATAAATATGCATGAACTGCACAATGATATAAATATTGGCAACTGGGGCAGCACAGTGGTGTAGTGGGTAGCACTTTCGCCTAGCAGTAAAAGGGTCGCTGGTTCGAATCCCGATCACGACACTACCTGCCTGGAGTTTGCATGTTCTCCCTGTGCCTGCGTGGGTTTCCTCCGGGTACTCCGGTTTCCTCCCACACTCCAAAGACATGCTGTGAGGTTAGTTAGATCCTGTCTAAATTGGCCCTAGTATATGTATGAATGTGAGTTAGGGACCTTAGATTGTAAGCTCCTTGAGGGTAGGGACTGATGTGAATGTACGATATATATGTAAAGCGCTGCGTAAATTGACAGCGCTATATAAGTACCTGAAATAAATAAATAAATAAACTGAAAAAAAAACCCATAAAAAGTAACAAAGCTCTAGTGCATGCTGTGCTGGAGGTATCACAGTATGCCTGCCCACATATGCCCATTGTGTCCATAGCCAGCACATATACACATGTAAATGCTGCCTGCTACCTCTGAAAAGGCTGCCAACGATAAGTACATGTAGACTGTATACTGCAGAGACCATGATTTTTGTAGGAATCAACAAGTATTATTTTATTTTGCACCTATTGAACAGTTATAACAAAACACTTTTACATAGAAACATAGAACATAGAAAAGTGACGGCAGAAAAAGACTGAGTAGTCCATCGAGTCTGCCCCTTTTTATTTTATTTTATTTTTTTTTATATTAACCTTGTTGTCTGACTATGGATTTATGTTTATCCCAAGCATGTTTGAAGCCATTTACTGTTGACTGTCTCACAACCTCTGTTGGTAGTTTATTCCAATCATCAACCACCCTTTCAGTAAAATAATACTTTCTAAGATTAGTTTTGAACTTCCCCCCAGTTTGTTTGAGGTCATGTCCCCGTGTTCTTGATTTTAGTTTCATATTGAAAAAGACTGCCCTCTTGAACCTTATTCACCCCCTTGATGTATTTAAAGGTTTCAATCATGTCTCCCCTCTCCCTTCTTTCCTCCAGACTGTACATATTAAGTTCCTGAAGTCGCTCTTGATATGTTTTATCCCCCAGACCTTTCACCATTTTTGTTACCCGTCTCTGAACTCGTTCTATTTTATCAATATCTTTTTGTAAGTGTGGTCTCCAGAACTGGACACAGTATTCTAAGTGAGGTCTCACTAAAGATCTATATAGAGGAATCAGAACCTCCTTCCTCCTGCTGGTGATCCCTCTACTGATACATCCCAGAATTCTATTTGCTTTTCCCACTGCCTGGTTACACTGTTTGCTCATTTTGCAATCATCTGAAATAAGCACCCCCAAATCTTTTTCTTCTGTAGTGCTGGCTAACACTGTGCCCCATTTTAATAGCATAATTAACATACCAAAAAGGAACAAGAAGAGTTTGTTGTTAGGGTTTAAATACACTTTAAGATCTATAATCTTAGACAAGTTAACTGGTTAAGTTACACATAAATATGCGTTGAGTTGAGTATGCCAATACACTTGAATGGGTTGTGAAAGCATCACACTGGACAAAAAAAATGCACCTGTGCTATTTTCCCTAATACAACACACAATAACTCTGGTACATTGCCTTATTGCGCTGGGGCGCCATTGAAAATAAAATTGCACCCCAATGAAACATGCAACATGAACAGGCCTTACTTTTGAATAAATGTAAAGATTTGCACTTGGCAGCTGTTGAGAAAATAGTCAATAGTTGGTTAACAAGGAAGGATTAATAATAACTCTAGCAATCCATTTTTTGGTGCATTTAAAAAACAGCATTTTTCCATTACATTTTATAACAGGCATGATAGTGTAGCAATGACTCTACAGGTAAATCTTATTTTACCAGACAGGACATAGAGGATTTAAAGGCATCATAGAAAAGCTCTTCTGAATTCGAAGTTCACTTCCATTTTTACAATTACTTGCTGTGTTGATTATAAAATGTGAGGTTAACATAAAACAAATGCAGTACAGGGTAATTTATAGTTATTTATTGTAACAATATAATTACAAATAGATAAATTAAAGAAAATCCTGGTAACGGTCACTCTAACATGATTTCATTTAAATTGTATTGCCGGAATGACAAAAACAGTGAATTTTAAAAGCCAATCTTTCAACGCTGAGAGCCAGAATTAGATTGTAGGTTAATATTGTCAAACGACACAGAACACAGATTATTCCTATAGGTACAAAAGATAAAAAGAATGAAAATAAAACCTATGCGGTTTAGATTGGAACTAAAGGCAAACATTTTTTTCATTTTGGATAGAGTAAGGGAAAGTTATAACCACTGTCTTTTTTGCCATCAGTGTCCCATTAGGGAGATTTCCCTTCCCTATATCAAAGCCAAAGCAGACAATTAGAGGAAATACCTCCAAAGCAAGGAAAGTCCCTGGTTGTCACCAGCAACACCACAACTAGTGTCTTTATTGGAAGATTTCCTCTCTATTCGTGTTCTGGTGACAACTGTAAATTTGGGATTTCCTTCATTCTGTGATAACAGGAAATAGCAAAAATAGAGAGAGTAACTCTCTGTAACGGGGGCACAGACAGCAATAAAAACCTGATGTTCTAATCCCGCTACACACTATTCAAACCTAAAAAAAATATTTTGCCTTTAGTTATACTATTAAGCTAGGGTTAAACAATCCACAGATAATGCATAAAGAGTATGACAACATCTAAAACTGAATGAACACATCATTTGAAGATTACAAAACGTATAAGTGGAGATATTCAAAAGGCAATTAGGCATGTGTTTGAAATGAATGACAGGTTGCCAAAGAAAGAAAGACCAATCCCACCAAAGAAATTGTTCAAATATAATAGCCAAAAAGATAGCTAACTCATTAAATATCTGCTTTAGCTCTGGGTATACTAAGGATCATGATAATGCAAAAGTATGAAGATGGTACTGACATAATTTCAAATGTACCACAGTAGCTTAAAATGTATCTGAATCCAAATAAATTCCAACTTAACAGTCCTTAGATGTGGTGGTTGCACTAGTTTTCTATTTTTTATTCAGGCATTTTTTCCCTTATTTTCACCAAGTGATCCTGGGGATAACACACTTCCTGTCCCTGGTGCCTCGCTTCTCTATTGTATTTAATGAAGGAGCTATGGTTGTCACTCTACCTTTGTTCATCTCTATTACACCGGTGGAGGATGATGGGATAAGTAGTTAAGTAGTTAAGTTAGGTAAGAGAACGTTGTTTTATGCTTCACAGAAGGAGCCAACGACACTGCCTCACTTCATTATATTCAATTTGTTAGTCCCCTGCAGTATCCCCCAGGTGGTCAGGGATATTCCCACAGACTATCATATACTAACATAAGTACATTTTTTGCTTTGTAAGCATATAGTTAACCATTATTGTACGCATTAAAATTAATGGAACAATGTGACTGAAGAATATTTGTAATGGTTTTATAACTGATTGTATTATTAAATGACTATAGATACTGTATGTATATACCGTCTGAGGAAGCATCTCGCAATCAACAAGTCAATCTGGAAGATAAAAGTTTGTCAAATGAATGTTATTTAGACATTTGCAAAAACTCGTTAACCACATTCAGCCCCAGAAGGATTTACCCCCTTAATGACCAGGCCATGTTTTGTGATATGGCAATGCGATACTTTAACTGACAATTGCGCAGTCATGCGACGTTGTACCCAAACAAAATGAATGTCCTTTTTTTCCCACAAATAGAGCTTTCTTTTGGTGGTATTTGATCACCTCTGAAGTTTTTATTGTTTGCGTTATACACAAAAAAGAGCAACAATTAAAAAAAAAAACAATATTTTTTACTTTCTGCTATAAAACATATCCAATAAAAATATGTAAAACATCAAATTTCGTAATCAAGTTAGGCCAATTTGTATTCTGCTACATATTGTTTTATTAAAAAAATCCCAATTATCTTATATTGATTGGTTTTCGCAAATGTTGTTGCGTCTACAAACTATGGGATATATTTAGGGACTTTTTATTTATTTATTTACTAGTAATGGCGGTGATCGGTGATTTTTAGCGGGACTGACAAATTGTGGTGGACAAATTGGACACTTTTTGGGGACCAGTGACACCAATACAGTGATCAGTACTAAAAAAATGCTCTGGCACAGTATAAATGACACTTACAGGAAAGGGGTTAACATCAGGGGCAATTAAAGGGTTAAATGTGTTCCCGATGTGTGCTTTCTTACTGTGTCGGGGATGCTGACACTAGACAAAGAGAAAGATCCGTATTCCTCTGTGACAGAACGACTGTCTGCCTTGTTTACATACACAGACCGCCGTTCTGTCATTGGCTCCCACTGTGTCCAATCACAGCGCGAGCGGGTCGTGACGGCACATGTGCGCACCCCAGACCAGGCAGCCGGACCATCCTGCCACAGTAAATGTGCGTTGGGCAGTCCGAAAGTAGTTAAAGTGATTGTAAAAGTAGATTTTTCATTTTTTAAATAATAATAATAATAATAATATACTTACCTACTCTATGCAATTGTTTTGCACAGAACAGCCCCGATCCTCCTTTCCTTCTCTGGTCCCTTGTCAGCGTCCTGTTTCCTCTACCCCCGTTGAGTGCCTCATAACAATCCCCTTGTTATGGGGACACTTGTGGGTGCTCACTCCCCAGCTATTCTCTGTGTGTCAATGACACAAAGAGCACAGCTGGGGAGTGAGCTGTGAAGAAAAAAAAGACAGAGTCCTTTGCCAAAGTTCCTTATATAGGGCCCATATGTAAATTAAGGTTTGGCTAGAAAACTGATTTTATGACCACGTTTAGAGTATTGTGATCAATGATTCAAAGAAATGAACAGAAGAATCTGGGAGACCTGGTAGATCACAGACTTAATAGCAGCAGGCAAGTCCAATCAGCAGCCTCTAGAACCAGCAAAGTACCTTTCTGCATATAAAAAGGCAGAGACTCAAGTGAAAGAGACAACATTTATATAGATACAGTATATAGTGGATATACAGTATAGTGTTAGTACAAAATCATCTTGAATATGTTTTTCAGTTTTAAAAAAAGCATACTGTAGAAGTAAAAACAGTGCATGGAAGATTAGAAGGGTTATGGGGGACCTTGGCTATGAGGTAAGATTAAATTAACTGAATGTAAACATAATTGATACAGACAATCATGTGAAATATGATCATCTCTTAAAATATTAATTTTTTTTTTAATGAAAATATGTTGACTTTAATATCAACACAAAAGGGCCCTCCATTAAGACTGAAAAAAGAGATTTAACCCTCTGCAAATAGAAAGGATTCTTTACTGTAACAGCAATTAAAATATGGCATAAATATTCCTCCACAGGGACTAGTTGTAGCAGATTACACTCAAACGGATGCTGTACAAAAATTCAAAAATTCAAATATTTGTTATCTTTATTAGAAAGATATATAAAAAGATTGCAATAACAATGTATTAGTCAGTGCTCACCTTGAGTAGAAATAACTAAATCCATAGTCCAATAGTGGCAGAGATAAAACATAAAATAACTTTTCTCTATTGTGAATAAATCTGTATAGCTTAAAGATTCAGTTGAGATGATTCTCCTGTGCAGTGAGGAATCTTCTAGGAGGAGGCTATTAAAGCGGAAAAATTAAAAGTCAGCAGCTACACATACAGTAGCTGCTGAATTTTAATAATAGGACACTTACCTGTCCTGGAGTCCAGCGATGTCGGCGCCCGCGTCCATTGCGGGTAAGGGAACCCAGACGTGTAGCATTACAGCTTCACGCCGGGCACCTTACTTACCTTATGCGCAAGGCTCCACTGCACTCTGCTATTGGCCAGGTGGCCAGTATCAGAGCGAGTAGGGAGGAGGGAGCCAGGCTGCTGACGTCGGCGGCCGGCCAGAGCTCCCGGAAGTGTGGAAAAGGACACCTGTCTAAAGACAGGTGTCCTCTTCCCCCTCCCCCCTGATAGGTGCCAAATGTGACACCTGAGGGGGGGAGGAATCCCACCAGCGGAAGTTCCACTTTTGGGTGGAACTCCGCTTTAAGAGTTAATAAAGGTTTAAAAAAAAGGCAGAACATGATGCAAAAGAATACCTGTGTATACATAATATTCCCTAAGAAAGAAAGGTAGACCTATCAAAATGCATCAGAGGTGATGGGGTGGAATTGAGTAATGTCTCCCATTGAGTAGTTCAAACTATGAGCAGTGTTTTTCATACAGCTTCCCAGCTGCCACTGTGGTTTTGACAGTGTATTGCATTAAAAGTTTTCACCACTGCCTCCTTTTGTAAGATCTGAGGATATTAAAGAGGAGATCCAGCCAACACACTGCACATCCTGAATGGCAATCTTCTGGGTCCTGTGACATGTCCCAGAAGATTGCCGGGAGGGAGGGGGAGAGGAGAGCTTCCGCTCTGGGGCCGCGGCCCTCCTATTAAAAACTAGGTACCCGCCCCTCCCAAAAAAATGACATGCCAAATATGGCATGTCAGGGGGTCATGAGTACTTAAGGTGGATGTTCCGCTTTTGGGTGAAACTCCGCTTTAACATGCAATCTTGCCATTTGGACATTCATGTTATTTAAACTCTGGCTACATTTGAAGGAGCTGAATGGATTACCATAGAGTAAGTGGGTAGTTTGTGCAGCCACCATGCCCCCAACCAATCACAGCTTGCCTCTGGCACACACACCCTCCCAATTACAGCCTGGCTCTTGAACATGCCCCTGCTCAAGCAAAGCCTGTATTTTGCCTCAGGCTCAGACTGAACAGACTATGGAATACAGGATACGTTTGGGGGGATTTAATAACACTGGAGCACACAGAATATGGTGCAACTGTACCTAGTAACCAATCGGCTTCTAGCTTATATTGTCACAGCTTAACTTTCGTGGGAAAAATAGCAAATAAGGAAAAAATAATATAGTGCATATAATTGCGACACAAGTCATATTGTAATTAAATGTTATTAAAAATGACCTTTCCTTTTCAATCTGCAGCCACTGTAATTCTCTGAAAATGCAGTGAAATATGACTACCTGGAGCTGTTCTGTACACTGATGGTGTACTGACCACTCCCCGGAAACATAATTTCCTGCTTGTGTGATTGGCTCACTGATTTTCCCAGAAGTCTGCCTAAGATACAAGTCAGATTTCAGGCATCCTCTACAACAAAAATGTAATTTGTGGAGAGATACTTTCAGTTGGAACACGTCTAAAGGGATGCAGGCCAAGTAGATTTCCTCATTAGTGCTCTCCAGTTGCACACCTGATTGATAATTATGAAACCACTCCCATTAGACCCACTCAGTACAGAGGCACAGAGAATCACAGAGGGATTCTTCAGAACACCAAAAGGCAGGAATCTGCAACAAAGTTTGTTATAATCCTTGCAATGTTTTCTGAACAAAAGTGGAGTTACGTTTAATTGAAGAAACTAGAAGTTAGAAGCTGAGCTGCACCAGATTCTGTATGTTCCAGTTTTAGTAAATGTGTTTGCAGTGTCCTTTAACCCCGATCGCCACTATTAAGATGCATGGTCAAATGGCAGATCTTTTTAACCTTATTAAAATGGTAAGAATGATCATTTCTGAAACTAAGCAAAAGCAGTTATGGTGCCTTCATAGTTAGAACTGTATTAGAAAGTGATGATAACATTGCATGTAGACATGTGCAATTTGTTTTGGCCCGAATGTAAATTTGGACAAATGTTTTGTTATTTGGAGATTCGGATACACAATGAAATAGTAACAAATTTAGTTTTTTTAAATGTTCTTTATTCATTTTCAAATGAATTCCAAATTTTCAGAATGATTTGAATTTGGATTGGTCGAAAAATAATCGACTGATTTGAATTCTGTGTGATAGTTGGTTGTTAAGGAGCGGGCCAGGAAGCTGGCCGCTGCTCCCTTAACAACTGATGACTTTCAGTTGTTAGTGGGCTTCCATGGTGAGAGCTGAAATGTAAACAAAAGAATGCTGGCAATAGAAAATTCAGAAAAAAAAGCATAGGGGTCCCCCCCAAAATCCATAGCTGACCCTTAACAGAGGAAGAAGCCCAGCAGGAAAGGGGATGACAAGCGAGTGCCCCCTCAACCATACCAGACCACATGCCCTCAATGTGGGGGGGTGCATTGGGGCAGTGGGCTCTGCCCCCCACCCCAATGCACCTTGTACCCATGTTGATGAAGACAAGGGCCTCTTCCCCACAACTCTGAGTGGTGGTTGTGGGGGTCTGCAGAAAGAGGGCTTATAGGAATCTGAAAGCCCCCTTTAACAAGGGGGCCCCCAGATCCCGCCCCCCCATGTGAATGAGTAAGTACCCCTACCCATTAACCAAAAAAGTGAATAAAGACACTAGACAATTCCTTTATTAATAAATAAAAAATTAAATGTCTACCAGTGTAGATCCATCGCCAGCCACACCGCCGGTCCCGAAAAAAATAAAAAAACCTCCAACCTCATCTGACGCCCCCGCCAGCTGCCTGCTCTGGCGCCTGACATTTCTTAAATAGCTAAGGGGCGGAGTCACCCAATGATATCAGCCTGCCTGGGACATCATCGACCCAGAATGCCTGGTAAGTGATGTCACAAGGGGGCGGGGTCACAAGCTGCCATAATTTGATGACCCGGCCCCTTAGCTATTTAAGAAATGTCAGATGGCAGTTGGCAGGAGTGTTCAATGAGGCTGGAGGTTTTTCAGGTCTGGCAGTGCGGTGGGCATCATGATTGATGAGGGATCTGCACTGGGGAGACATTTTTTTAATACAGAAATTGTCAAAAACTCGTGTTGTGTCTTTATTTACTTTTTACACTTTTTTGGTGAATGGGTAGGTACTTATTCACATGGGGGTGGGGATCTGGGGGCCCTCCTGTTGAAGGGGGCTTCCAGATTTTGATAAGCCCCCTACCTTCAGACCCCCACAATCACTGCCCAGGGTTGTTGGGAAGAGGCCCTTGTCCTCATCAACATGGGGACGAGGTGCTTTGGGGGGCAGGGCCCTCCTGCCCCAAAGCACCCCCCATGTTGAGGGCATGTGGCCCGGTGTGGTTCAGGAGGGGGGTGCTCGCTCACCCCCCCTTTTCTGAGCTGCCAGGCTTCATGCTCGGATAAGGGTCTGGTATGGGTTCTGGGGGGGCCCACACAGGTTTTTTTTTAATTCTGACATGGGGTTCCACTTTCCTCCTTCTGAATTTTCTATTGCCAGCATTCCTTTGTTTACATTTCAGCTCTCAGGGGGAAAGCCCGCTGACAGCTGATGAGTCATTGTTTGTTAAGGATGCAGTGGTCGGCTTCCCGGCCCGCTCCTTAACGACTAGCTATTCTTCACACAGAATTCAAATAGGTCAATTCCGCATTTGAATTGTTCCAAAAATTTGTAATTGATTAGAAATTAATAAACGAAACAAAATTTAATGAAACAAAACAAAACTAAATGAATTCTGAAACAAATCAACAAAACTAAATTTTTCTGTTCTGTACATGTCTAAGAGCAAGTTCACAACTACTTTACATTTTCTTGAGATGTATCTCTTAAAATGGCATATGTCATGTATATCTCTTCAATAAAAGTTTCCTAAAAGTTTGGTTGAAAAGGATGGAGCTTGAAATTAATGTAGAGAAAACTATGGTAAATACATGACTTCAATGGGTAGCCTAGAAAAACAGTAAATATTAGGGATATTAAAATAGAAAACTGTGAATTTCATAAAGCTAGTATATTAAAATATGGAGAATCTACTACTACAGAGAAAAACAGGGTAATCAGTAAAAATAAGGTATACTTAAAGCACAAAATAGATGTTAGCTTTCCATGCACCTAATTATAAAATTGAATGCAGTATCCAGAACTTTAAGGATAATTAGACTAACTGTAACTCATGGATCTGAAACATGGTATTTAACACAGTCAGATAAGAAAAAATACAAGAATGGAAGGGGTTGAGGAAAGCAATGGGTGGGGGAGAATGAACTTTGAGAACCGCAAAAAGAAATAGCAAGTTTATATGCAAAACCAGACCTAAAGGTGAATGTATTTCAATATATAGTTCACGTAGGATTTTTGTACTCTACTTGGAGTTTATGAATTCAAAGATTTTTGGGTTATACTGCGACCAGACTGGTATAACGCCTACCACTGGCAGCATGCCAAGAATGACACCATAAACACAGAGGGGCACAACCTGTGTCCCTCAGTTAGCTCCAAGAAAATTATTTATGATGAGTTCAAAAATCCTATTTTTTTTTTGTTCGTTGAGAGACACAGGATTCAGAGACATTTGGGATGCCCAAAAGCAGTTCACCTGAAGGATGGGAACACAGCAACTAATTTTTATAGTTCTATATTTTGCAATTAACAGACGTGTACATCGTGCTCTACATTAGCTTAAAGAAAATACACTATTCCTTTAGCAACTTCCCTATGCTGTCTGGTCAAAAAAGCCATGCAGGATTTCATTAGCTCAAGATCATTTTGTATATAAAAACACAAGAAAAAGATTGCTCTGTCTGTTAACAAATAGAGTAATAAAATCTCACATACCCCAAGTGATATATAAATCCACAAGGAAAAAAGTGTAACTTTAACACCAATACTGCGATAGAGATATTCCCATCAATAAAGTAAATTTATTATCTGATAGAGATATTACCATCAATAAAGTGAATACATTCACTTTATTGATGGTAATATATCTATCAGAGTATTGGTGGTAAAGTTCTTGTGCATTTATATATGACTTGGAGTATATTCATATGAGATTTTATTATTTTCTTTGTTAACAGACAGTACAATCTTTTTCTTGTGTTTTTATTTGCTTCTTTTTCCAGTTTTCAGGAAATTTAAAAGTGCAGCAGTCTGTTCTGTAACTTTTTTAGCACAAGGTTTGTTTTGTATACAAGATAATTTTGTATGATTTAATTTTTCTCGCTGACATCCCATCCTATTTGCCATTTGGTATACACTTAAATTGTAGATGTGACACATCTAAGAAATAGCGATCACAGGTCAATTAGTTTCAATATAAATTACACAAATAGGAAACATAAGGAGAATACAAAGACACTGAATTTTAAGAGAGCCAACTTCCATAAACTACGCTCCTTGCTGGAAGATGTTGGTTGGGATAAAATTCTAGGAACAATGAACGTGGAGGAAAAATGGGAGTGCTTCAAGAACACACTAAACAAAGGTATTAGCCAGTGTATCCCAACAGGAAATACATTTAAAAGAGCTAATAAAAGACCAGGGTGGCTTAACTCCGACGTAAAAGCACACATAAAAGCAAAGGAGAAGGCCTTCAAAAAATACAAGGCTGAGGGGTCTCTGTCTGCATTTCATCCATAAGATACGCAATAAGGAATGTAAGGGTGCAATCAGGGCAGCTAAGGTAGAACATGAAAGACACTTAGCTGAGGAGAGTAAAAAGATTCCCAAGAAATTCTTTAAGTATATAAATAGTAAGAGAGGGAGGAGGGAGGTCAGATCATACTGGCCCTATAAAGAATGATGAAGGTAATCAGGTTACAAAGGATGTAGAAATGGCAAAGCCGTTAAACTTATTTTTTTCCTTAGTATTCACGAAGGAAACGGGGGCTCAAGTATCCAAAACTACAATGTTGGTCCTCACGACATGTCACAGGAAGCACCCTCATGGCTAACTGAGGATAAAATTAGGAATAGACTTGAAAAACTTTAAACTAATAAGTCACCGTGACCAGATGGCTTGCACCCGAGGGTCCTTAAGGAACTCAGGCAAATAATTGCCAGACCATTGTACCTAATCTTTAAGAGCAATTTACTGGCTGGTGTGATACCAGCTGATTGGAGGAAAGCCAATGTAGCACCAATATATAAAAAAGGACCAAGATATATCCCTGGGAACTACAGACCAGTTAGCCTAACGTCAATAATTTGCAAGCTCTTGGAGGGAATAATAAGGGATTACATACAAGATTATTGTAATGAAAACTGTATCATTAGCAGTAATCAACATGTTTTCATGAAGAATCCTTCTTGCCAAACCAATCTATTAACCTTCTATGAGGAGGTGAGCTGCCATCTAGACAAAGGAAGGCCTGTAGATGTGGTGTATCTAGAGTTTGCAAAAGCATTTGATATAGTTCCCCACAAACGTTTACTGTAAAAACTAAGGTCTCTCAACATGGATCCAAGGGTGAGTACCTGGATTGAAAACTGGTTACAGGGGCGAGTCCAGAGGGTGGTGATAAATGGGGAGTACTCAGAGTGGTCTGGTGTGGAAAGTGGGGTTCCCCAAGGTTCTGTCCTGGGACCAATCCTATTCAATATATTCATAAATGATCTGGAAGACAAGATAAATAGCTCAATCTCAATATTTTCGGATGATACCAAGCTAAGCAGGGCAATAATTTCTCCACACAATGTGGAAACCTTGCAAGAAGATCTGAACAAATTAACGGGGTGGGCAGACAAGTGGCAAATGAGGTTTAACGTAGAAAAATGTAAAATAATGCATTTGGGTACCAAGAACATAAATGCAAGCTACTCGCTAGGGGGAGAGCCTCTGGGGAACCTAGGAAGGTAAAGGACCTAGGGGTCCTAGTAGAGAACAGGCTCAGCAGTGGCATGCAAGCACTGCTAACAAAATGTTGGCATGCATCAAGAAAGGGATTAACTCCAGGGATAAATCAATAATTCTCCCCCTCTACAAGTCTCTGCATACTCCTCACCTGGAGTATGCCGTCCAGTTCTGGGCACCAGTCCTCAGAAAGGATGTCCTGGAACTGGAAAGGGTTCAGAGAAGGGCAACAAAGCTAATTAAGGGATTGGAGGACCTTAGTTATCAGGATAGATTACAAACACTGAACTTATTCTCTCTGGAGAAGAGACGCTTGAGAGGGGAGATGATCTCAATGTACAAATACTGTACTGGTGACCCCACAATAGGGACAAAACTATTCCGCACAAAGGAGTACACAAAGACACGCGGCCATTCACTAAAACTAGAAGAAAGGTGGTTTAACCTTAAACTGTGTAGAGGGTTCTTTACGGTAAGAGCAGTGAGGATGTGGAATTCTCTTCCGCAAGCAGTGGTTTCTGCTGGGAGTATAGATAATTAAAAAAAACTACTAGATGCACACCTAAGGAACCACAACATTGAGGGATATACAATGTAATACTGACATAAAACACACACACATAGGTTGGACTTGTGTCTTTTTTCGACCTCACTAACTATGTAATTATGTAACATATATATGCAACATGAAGGAAACATGCAAGTAAGTATATTGCAAGAATGCAAATAATACACAGTGTTATAGAACATCTGCAACTGCATAACAGTGCAATCTGCATACCATCAATAACTAACCTGCAGATGACAAGGCCAGCTGAGTGCAATGTGACCAAGTGCTCCTTTTCCCTATCTATGCAAACCCTAAGCAAAACAGTACCAGCAGCAACTGTAAAGATGGACCTGCCAGAGATAAATGGAAAAAAGTATGTATGTTGTGAGGGATTGGTTCAATGGGGATCACCTTCTCTAGAAAAAAAGTAGTTCACACGGCAGGTTTTCTTAAAGTCTGGCTGATTGCCAGGTTTACTTAAAAGGTTGCATGGTGAAAAACAAATAATCAAAACAGAAAATAAATCCTCGCCATCCAGGCACTAAAATTTCAACTTTTACTATCTGAGCGGTGCAGGGCTTCTCCCAGACACCCACAAAACATACACAGTGCAAACTTTTATGCCTTTAGTCCATTTGCACACTTCCATGTGTCAGCTCTATTGCAGGCTTGATCATTCCTGAGTCCCAGGCCAGAGCAAATCTTTCCTTTAGGAGCTGGTTAAATCACCTGATGGTGTACTCCAGTGGATCACAAAATCCGATGTGGGACCAACCCTGCCAAGGTGGCTGGTAAAACCTGGACCGGATTCCACCTTAGTCCACTAAGGAACGCATGTGAGGTGAAACATAGCATCCATCTACTACCTCGCCTCGCATAACATCACATTTCCCCCCCTCTGCTCAAGCCCCTGCGGCTGAGCAACTGTCCTGACCATACAGTGGACCCGGGAGAGGGCATCCGCATTATTCTGGAGTCTCCCTGCCCTATGCTCCACTGTAAACTTGAACACTTGGAGAGCGAGGAACCACCTTGTCACCCAACTGTTTTTCTCTTTGTTGTCACACATCCACTTAAGAGGGGCATGGTCAGTGACCAATTTGAATGGTCTCCTCAAAAGGTAATATTTGAGGGCATCTAGGGCCCATTTAATGGCTAAACATTCCTTCTGAGGTTTGATCAGCCTCAGATCAATAATGTAGTCAAGGTATTTGGCCTCCTCCAAGCCTATGGCACACTTTTTGGGGTTGGCCGTGAGTCCTGCTTTCCTAAGAGAATCTACTACTGCCTGTACCCGGGGCAAATGGGATTCCCAATCTAGGCTGCGGATGACTACATCGTCCAAATAGGCGGCTGCGTATTGGGGACGTGGTCTTAAGGGCTTATCCATCATTCTCTGGAACGAGGCAGGAGCACCATGCAGGCCAAAAGGCATCCTCTTATACTGGAAGGACCCCTCGGGGTAGAAAACACAGTTTTCTCTTTCTATGGCTCAGTTAGGGGTATGCCAATAGCCTTTAGTCAGGTCTAACATAGATATGTACTGGGCACTACCCAATCTGTCGACAAGCTCGTCGACCCGATAGGTCAATTCCGCATTTGAATTGTTCCAAAAATTTGGAACTGATTAGAAATTAATAAACAAAACAAAATTTAATAAAACAAAACAAAACGAAATGAATTCTGAAACAAATCAACAAAACTAAATTAGTAACATAACAAATCTATCCGAAATGAAACAAAACAGATTTCTCTGTTCTGTACATGTCTAAGAGCATGTTCACAACTACTTTACATTTTCTTGAGATGTATCTCTTAAAATGGCATATGTCATGAATATCTCTTCAATAAAAGTTTCCTAAAAGTTTGGTTGTAAAGGATGGAGCTTGAAATAATTGTAGAGAAAACTATGGTAAATATATGACTTCAATGGGTAGCCAAGAAAAACAGTAAATATTAAGGATATTAAAATAGGAAACTGTGAATTTCATAAAGCTAGTATATTAGAATATGGAGAATCTATTACTACAGAGAAAAACAGGGTAATCAGTAAAAATAAGGTATACTTAAAGCACAAAATAGATGTTAGTTTTCCATGCACCTAATTATAAAATTGAATGCAGTATCCAGAACTTTAAGCATAATTAGACTAACTGTAACTCATGGATCTGAAACATGGCATTTAACACAGTCAGATAAGAAAAAATACAAGAATGGAAGGGGTTGAGGAAAGTAATGGGTGGGGGGGAATGAACTTTGAAAACCGCAAAAAGAAATAGCAAGTTTATATGCAAAACCAGACCTAAAGGTGAATGTATTTCAACATATAGTTCATGTAGGATTTTTGTACTCTACTTGGAGTTTATGGATTCAAAGATTTTTGGGTTATACAGCGACCAGCCTGGTATAACTCCTACCACTGGCAGCATGCCAAGAATAAGACCATAAACACAGAGGGGCACAACCTGTGTCCCTCAATTAGCTCCAAGAAAATTATTTATGATGAGTTCAAAAATCCAATTTTTTTATTTTGTTCATTGAGACACAGGATTCAGAGACATTTAGGATGTCCAAAAGCATTCCACCTGAAGGATGGGAACACAGCAACTAATAGCTAAGAGACTCACTAAAAATAACAATTGGAGACTGCCTGCAGCTCAAACAACTGCCTGAAGTACCTGCTGGAGCCTGAAAATCCACCTAATAGAACTTGGAGAAAATGGGAACAGAAAGCTAGGTAGCAGCCTTGTAAAGCTGGGAAGCAGAGGCCTTATGCCAAAAGCCCAAAATGCACTTGACAGGAAAGGGTTTAACTCAATCCTTAAGACCATAGGCATGAACAATAATCCATCTGAGATGCTGAGAAATGGTGGAGCAAGTAGCTGGTACCAATTTGTGTGTACCATCTGGAATTCTAACAAAACATTCTGTCCTCTTAATGGGAGCAGTGGCTGTGTGGTAGGCCCATATAGTGTGAATAACATCCAGACAATAAAGGGAAATCTCAATCTCATGTACTGGAGCTGGACAGAGGGATGGAAGAATATTGTGCTGGTTAAGGTGAATAGCTGTAACTTCCTAAATATTACCTTGTATTAATTTAAGACCAGAAAAAATGATTTACAAGACAAACAGGACAGTTCAGAGTGATAGTAACGAGGAAAACAACCTTGTGAGTATGAGTGGGAAGGGGAATATCCCTTATAGATTCAAAGGGTGGTATTTAAAATGTCAAGATGTCAAAAGAACCAAATTCAGATTCCAGGAGGAGATGGGTGAATGTTCGGGGGGGGGGGGGTAAATAAGAGATAGCCGGTACAAAAGTTTCAATCCGAGTACCTCGGGGGGGGGGGGGGGTTGTGGGGATGGATAGGGGGTAAATAAGAGATATCAATAGTTTCAATCTGAGTACCTAATGGTACTCATGGCCAGTTTCTGGTCCCTGCCTAATTGTAAAAACATCAGGATATGCTTTTGTAACTGATACCAGAGAAGAAAGCAAGTGGCAGAAAAGACTTGGAACACATACTGCTGGAGGCTAAGGTTCTTCAAGTGCTTAAGCAACATTCAACTAGCAAATAAATGACATATCCTTGAGTTATCAGAAGTCTAAAACAATTCTATTTAAAGAAGTGTTTGTTTAATTTTTCTTTTTTTTAAATCAGGTTAAAGTTTATTTAGATGTCAAAACATTAAATAATACACCATCTTAGAGTCGTTGCATGTTCAATATACATATCAGTAGTGGTACAATAGTATGCCTTCCGGACCACACGTCATACCGTACCAGACCGTCAAGAACCACATTACCTGTATAATTCTATATAAATGCACCAGTTTCCAATCACATCCTAGCAGATAGGTTTATTCTCAAGCAAATCATAAATACGTTTCAGTCCCCCCCCCTCCATCTCTGGCCACATGGGGATCAATTCTTACCACATCTTACATAATTAGCCTGTCCATCACCAGGTCCGCTGGAGCTAGTCCTGGGACGGCTAACCAGTTTCCCCAAAGTTTTTCAAGCTTCAAGTGACTGCCCCTATGTTGGTATATCAATTTTTCCACTGAGCACTGTACCCATCAGCTCTGTTCACATGCGAAGCGAAGGGGGAGCTGGTGAAACCCAGTTCTGCAGAATAAGTTTCCGGGCCTGGAATAGGGCCCGGGCAACTGCATCTCTTGCATATTTATCCTCAATCACTGCATCTAATATACCCAAAATTCACTGTTTGGGGTCTAGAGGGACAGACACCTACCAGGTTGCTTTAATCGTGGAAACTACCGAACTCCAGTATCGGTGGAGCTTGGGGCATCACCACATCAGATGTATTAAATCTCCCACATCCGTCCCACATCGACCACATAAAGGTCGATATGGCCTATGCTCCACTGTAAACTTGAACACTTGGAGAGCGAGGAACCACCTTGTCAACCGACTGTTTTTCTCTTTGTTGTCACACATCCACTTAAGAGGGGCATGGTCAGTGACCAATTTGAATTGTCTCCCCAAAAGGTAATATTTGAGGGCATCTAGGGCCCATTTAATGGCTAAACATTCCTTCTGAGGTTTGATCAGCCTCAGATCAATAATGTAGTCAAGGTATTTGGCCTCCTCCAAGCCTATGGCACACTTTTTGGGGTTGGTTGTGAGTCCTGCTTTCCTAAGAGAATCTACTACTGCCTGTACCCGGGGCAAATGGGATTCCCAATCTAGGCTGTGGATGATTACATCGTCCAAATAGGCAGTTGTATTGGCAATGTGGTCTTAAGGACTTATCCTTCATTCTCTGGAATGAGGCAAGAGCACCATGTAGGCCAAAAGGCATCCGCTTATACTGGAAGGACCCCTCGGGGGTAGAAAACACAGTTTTCTCTTTCTCTGACTCCATTAGGGGTATGTCAATAGCCTTTAGTCAGGTCGAACGTATATATGTACCGGGCACTACCCAATCTGTCGACAAGCTTGTCGACCCGAGGCATTGGGTACGCATCGAATTTGGACACGCTGTTTAACTTTCTGAAATCATTACAAAACCTTATTGTTCCATCAGGTTTTGGGACAAAAACTATGGGACTGGACCAGTCACTGGGGGATTCCTTTATCACGTCTAGCTCTAACCTGTTCTTTACTTCCTTGGCAACTGCTTCGCGCCTGGCCACGGGTATTCTATAGGGCTTTAGGTTTACGTGGACACCTGGTTCCGTAATTATGTCATGCTGCATAACTGTGGTCAGTCCGGGCAGGGGACAGAAAAAGTCTCTATTCTTATTTACAAATTCTTTAACGTCCTTCTGTTGGGCCACTGACAAAGTTTCAGTTATGGATACTTCAGGAGTCAGGGGGCTATGTCCTTTTTGGGGGGTTCACATTGCCAGTAAAGTCTCTCTGTCCTTCCAAGGTTTCAAGAGATTAACGTGATATATTTGCTTGGTTTTTCTTTTCCCTGGCTGGTAAACTTTGTAGTTTATCTCCCCTACTCTTTCCATAATTTCAAAGGGACCTTGCCACTTTCCTAGGAATTTACTTGGTGGGGACTAGCATCAGCACTCTATCACCAGGGTTGAAGACCCGCGTCTTGGCATCCCAATTATAAACCCTTTTCTGTACCTCTCGGGCTTGCTCCATATGTTCCCATACCAGCGGCATGACAGCAGCGATTCTATCTTGCATCAGTGAGATATGCTCAATGATGCTTCTATAAGGCGTGGTCGTTCCCGCCCACGTTTCTTTTGCAACATCAAGCAATCCCCTGGGATGCCTCCCATACAGTAGTTCAAAAGGGGAGTAACCTGTAGATGTCTGAGGTACCTCTCGTATGGCAAACATGAGGTATGGCAGTAAAAAATCCCAATTTCTCCCATCTTTGTCTACCACCTATTTTAACATGCTTTTGAGCGTTTTGTTAAATCTCTCCACCAGACCATCAGTTTGCGGGTGGTAGACAGAGGTACGGAGATGGGAGATTTTGAACAACTTACACAGTGTTTTAGTGATTCTGGACATAAATGGGGTGCCTTGATCTGTCAATATTTCCTTTGGAATACCTACACAACTAAATACCAGGACAAGCTCTTTGGCAATAGTTTTAGCTGAGGTATTACGCAAGGGAATGGCCTCCAGATATTGCGTGGCAGGCGGACTTTACTACTGGTCCCACCTGATCTATGCCAATCCTTTCAAAAGGCACTTCAATGATTGGAAATGGTACCAGGGGACTGCAAAAATGGGGCGATGGTGCAGAATACTGACACTCTGGGCATGACTCACAATATGCTTTGACAACTACCAGCTGCTCTACCTCCTCCTCCTCTTACTTTACCACCTGATACAGAAAGTCATTTTTAAGAGTCATGTAGGGAAAATACACCCCTACATTAGGTTCAACAGGTTCACCATCTACCATTTTAATGCTTTCTCTGGCTCTATTGAGTGTGGCATCCTTTAGTTGTTCCGTAGAAAAATAATCTTTTCTGACTTCTAAGTCAGGCACAACATTTTGTCCACTCTCACTCACTATTATCAGGGATAACTTCCTGTTCATTAACCTCCAGCTGGGGACTGGACTCCAGCTCCTCCTGCTCCCCAGCCTTTACAGAAAAAGGAAAAGGAGCTTACTCTTCCTTGGACACGCCAACAGCTTTCCTTTCAATCTGGCAATCAGAAGGGTCTGGTGTGATAATATGGGCCAACAAGCGTTGTTGTCACTAAATGCCAACAAGGCATTCAATAGCGTTGAAATGCCATATCTGTGGCAGGCACTGAGGAGATTTGGCTTCGGGGAGGTTTTTTTCTCCTGGGTCCAGTTGCTCTACCATGCACCCAAAGCTTCCATCAGGGAGGGAGGAAGAGTTTCCCCGGCATTTCATCTAGGCAGAGGAACTAGACAGGGGTGCCCCCTATCCCCTTTGCTCTTTGCTGTAGCGATAGACGATTTGGCAGCAATTGTGAGACACCATGATGGTATTGAGGGCTTTACATATGGGGAGCTAAGTGAGAAAGTAACACTGAGGATATGCTGTTTTTCCTTGGAAACACAGACATGTCTCTGAGACAACTGATGCATGAAATAACCATTTTTGGCCGCCACTCCGGTTTGACAAATCGTCCCTTCTCCCATTGGATGGTGAGGTATCACCATCCCTGTCTGAGTTCTGCCCCACCCCTGTAGTACAGTCATTTAAAAATCTTGGGATATATATTTCCCCCAATATTACAGAATGCTGTAAACTTAATGATCTCCCATTGATACACAGATTACAACCAAAATAGTAATTTGGAACAAACTATGGCTCTCCCTGATCAGTAGAGCCAACTTGATAAAAATGATACTCATGCCCCAACTTCTTTATATGCTACATAATGCCCCGTTGGTAGTTCCTCTATATATCTTTAGACTAGTCAACAAGCTATTTCGGGCCTTATTGTGGAAGGACAGGTTCCTCAGAATAAGGCTTGAGCAACTACAAAGACCCAAGTATAGAGGGGATTTCCCTGCCTAACCCATGGCTCTATTATATGGCATCCCAGCTACAGCATCTAATAGGGGCATTTGATTGTGACCCACTTACTAACTCTTCCCTATCCCCCTCAGCCCATTCCATAATGAGACATCATAAGAGGACCAAAGATGTTCCTGGAGCGCTGGAATTGGTAAACTTTAAATCCTCAAACAGACTTTATCCCACCTATTCCTTGATCTTGAAGATCTGGACAAAAGTCCAGATGCTCCAGGGCGTACACGGCCTACAGCCCGATCTGGAATAATCTTGGTTACGGGGGACTGGCTAAACTTACCTGTGTGGCTCAATGGAAGCACTGGGGAATAACTCACTTATCACAAATCTTTCACAATAGAAGAATATGATCTTATGGAGGACCTAAGTAATGCCTACCATCTCCCTTTCACAATGAGGTTTCATTATTTACAGCTGGTTCACGCAGTGCGTGCTCAGGGGTCAGCCACGAATTGGACTCTATCCCCCACACCGCTTTTTCGGTTTATACAATCCGTGCTGGATAGTGCTCTTGAGTAGTGTTGAGCGAACCCGGACTGTAACGTTCGGGTCCGTACCGAACTTTAGGGTGTCCGTGGCACGGACCCGGACCCGGACATTTCAAAAATCGTTCGGGTTCGGTCCGGGGTTCTGCTATTTTACTCCACGTGTTGAGAAGCTGCAGGGCAGCCAATCAACAAGCGTTTCACTGGTTTGCCCTTAGAAGCCATCACAGCCATGCCTACTAATGGCATGGCTGTGATTGGCCGGTGCATCATGTGACCCAGCCTCTTTATAAGCTGGAGTCACAGTGCTGCAGTCACATGCTCCTTGGGTTAGTATAGGGAAAGGTAGCTGACGGCGTGAGGGACAGATTTTAGCCATTTTAAGACCTGATCCTGCATCCTGAGATAGATTACTTTACTACTGCTGTCTGTGCTGTTGCTCTGAGGACAGATAGCAGAAATTAGAGATTTCACATACCGCTGCTTTGAGTTGCAGATCAAGCTCTGCATAGAACAACGATCGCTACGATCGTGCTCTACGATCAGATTGTTGGGGGAATTTGAGATTTCAAATACCGCTG
>BLSH010481303.1:1454871-1477102 GCA_018402905.1 Glandirana rugosa
GAGGACAAAGGTATCATTGTGATTATTAATGTTACTATTAATAATCTGTAGGCATATATAAATATATATATATATGTGTAATAGAGTGTTTTCACTCATGTGGGGAGTGTAAAAACATTTATAAAATAATATAGAAAAATACACTGTTGTGACTTCCTTACTATGAAACGAAATTACATTTGATCACTCACATGTCGAACATATTATCACATGTAAACGACAGGGGAATTTTATTGAGTTGTGTGTCGGTAATTACAGATTTGGAGACCGTTGTTTTCACTCATTTGGGGATTCACTTTTACAGTTTTGTTGCCAGAGGTTTAGACATTAATGGCTGTGTGTTGAGTTATTTTAAGGGGACAGCAAATGTACACTATTATACAAGCTGTACACTCACTAGTTTACATTAAAGCAAAGTATCATTCCTTCAGTGTTGTCACATAAAAAGATATAATAAAATATTTACAAAAATGTGAGGGGTGTACTCACTTTTGTGAGATAATGTGTATATATATATATAAATATATACGGATGTCTAATAATTATCATTGTAATTATTAGTGTTACTATGGAAACAGGAGTACACCAGTTCAATGCAATTCTCCCACAGCAACTTGGTTCATCCAGAGGGAGACATTCCACAACAGATGACAGAATCCAACAAAGTATTTATATATATTACAATGATCAGAAGCTCTCACAGTCCCATTCAAAATACTTAGTCCCTTCTTATCATGGAAAGCAGTACTCCCATCCAAAAAATTGTTGCTGGCAGAAGTTTCATTTTTGACTTGTGATAAAAAGTGCCTGAAGATGGAGAGGATCCTGGACATGTGGACTGGGAGCTCCTAGACAGTGACAACAAGTACCTTCAGTAAGATGGTGAAATATGATTTGTATAACAAGGTCAAACCCAGGACTGGACTGTGGCGTCAGTTTGTCTTTATGCAATACTTAATATCCTTGTGTGGTTTTGAGGAAAACTTCAAGCTATGATAAGGCCTAATAGCTATATGGGCCAATGATATTGCCAAATCCTAGTCATGGTCTAAAGTTATATTATCTAATAACTGTTTCATGGGGGTACTTTAGAGGCTGGTGAAGAGAGATGTAACCAGTTTCATTTTCAGATTTTGTAAAAGACATTGTAAAGGCATCCATTACCTCAAACTGCAATACAACCCTTCTAGTTGATAATATATGTTTATTATTTATGTTTAGTGGATCAGTTCTGGTTAGAACCGATCCAAGTGGGGGAATATGTAGTATACCGTAAGTGTTCCTGATGTTCATGACATGCATACACATTAAAATGGAGGTCATCAAAAATCAAGACTGATAGATTTACAACAGCATGGTTAAAGAGAACCTTTGACTACTTACTGTATACACTATACACACATTTGCTGCAATTCATGTACTCACAAAATATGCCAACATTTGCTAAACAAAATATACATTATATACAAAATATATATTAAGACAAAGAATCCTATTTTATTATGATACTCCTTCTTTATATAAGCTTTTAGGGATGTAGAATATAGACATTAGGTCAATGTTTTGTCATTAAACTAGCTGAGTACTACTTAGCAAACAATGACCATTAATACAGCAGATGTACATGGCAGCCAATCAACTTCTAATTTTTATTTTCAAAGCTTAAAGTGTTCATTACCCCAACACTTTATATTCCTGATGTGTACCTACTGTACCATGTACTTGTATAAGAAAATCTCCTGTTTTCTTTGTATTGCTTCCTTTATGTGAAGTCCTTGGTGTTCCTGCTAGTTCCCCGCTTTACTATCAACAACTGACCACAATAATTAGGAGAACACACCGTGGTCAGTTCTCTAGCTATGCTGGGAACCCACCGTGCTCTCCTCCAATGATTAGACTTGTCCTGACATGCCCCTTCTGCACAGCCTTTCAATGGCAAGCTCACTGTGCTGCTGTTTCTCCTCCCCCCAGCTCTGCTGAGAACAGACGGAATGTGATAATCAGGGATGGGCCGAACACCCCCCCACCCTATTCGGTTTGCAGCAGAATTTACGAACAGAGGAAATGTTCTAACCCAAACAGCAAACCCCATTAAAGTCTATGGGAGCCAAACAGGCAAAATCAAAAGTGCCCATTTTGAAAGTTTATATGCAAGTAATTGGTCATGAAAGGGGTATGGGGGGTCGGGGTTCTGCCCTGGGGGACATGCAGGGATTTTAACCACTAGATTATTTATCAGTGCAGCCCCCCTAGGATCGCCACCCAGCACCACCAGGGAGCCCACCTGGGACCACCAGGGAATGCCCACCCATGGACCACCAGAGAAACAACCAGGGAAGCCCACCCTTCCCAACATGGATGGCACTCATTGCCATCTTGGATGCCACCCAGGACCACCAGGGAATGCCAGGAAAGGACCACCAGGGAATACCATCAAGCATTGCCGCCTATCAGTGTCCGCCAGTGCCACCTATCAGTGCCCACCAGTGCCACCTATCAGTGCCCATCAATGCCACCTATCAGTGCCCTTCAGTGCCGCCTATGAGTGCCCATCAGTGCCGCCTATGAGTGCCCATCAATGCCGCCTATGACTGCCCATCAGTGCTGCTTATCAGTGCCACCTATCAGTGCCCGTCAGTGCTGCTTATCAGTGCCGTCTATCAGTGCTGCATATATGCGCCTCGTCATCAGTGCCCATCAGTGCCGCCTCATCAGTGCCCGTCAGTGTAGCCTCATCAGTGTCCGTCAGTGTAGCCTCCTTAGTGCCCATCGATGATGACGAAAAACTTACTTATTTACAAAGTTTTGTGGCAGAAAGAAATAAAAACATTTTTTTTCCCAACATTTTCAGTCTCTTTATTTGTAGTGCAAAAAATAAAAACTCTAGAGGTGATCAAATACCACCAAAGAAAGCTCTATTTGTGGGAACAAAATGATAAAAATTTTGTTTGGGTACAGCATCGCATGACAGCGCTGAAAGCTGAAAATTGGTCTGGGCGGGAAGGGGGGTAAGTGCTTGGTATTGAAGTGGTTACTGATCCTTAACCAGTTGCCGACCGCTCGCCATGGCTTGACAGTGGCATCTTGGCTCGATATCGCGAACTGCGGCTGCGAGATCGTGGATCGTGAGTTTGAACGCGCCGCCGGAGGCCTGCACGCGCATTCACTTTGTTACGGGGGAGCCAGGGAACGGGTAGGGCAGACTCAATGTTCGCCAGCTACCCGCGATCACTCCCCGCAGTGACAGAACAGGGGTCCCTGTATGTAAGCAACGGATCTCTGTTCTGGCATGGGGAAGGACTGTGATCATAGGCTCCCTGTGTATGGGAGTCACAATCACTCTCCTCCCCCAGTCAGCCCAGCCCCCACACAGTTAGTAACACATCCCAGGGAACACAGTTAACCCCTTGAGAGCCCCCTACTGTTAACCCCTTCCTTGCTAGTGACATTTATGTACTAATCAGTGCATTTTCATAGCAATGATCTGTATAAATGCCAACGGTCCCACAAAAGTGTCAAAATTGTCCAACATGTCCGCCGCAATGTCGCAGTCCCTTTAAAAATAGCAGATCGCTGCCATTACTAGTAAAAAAAATAAAACCCCCATAAATTAATTCTCATAGTTCGTAAACGCGGTAACTTTTGCGCAAACCAATCAATATACGCCGATTGTGATTTTTTTTATACCAAAAATATGAGGAAGAATATATATCAGCCAAAACCGATGAATACATTTTTTTTTTATTTTTTTTTTTTGGATATGTATTATAGCAAAAAGTAAGAAATATTAATTTTTTTGCAAAATTGTCGCTCTTTTTTTGTTTATAGCGGTGATCAGAAATGATGCAGAGGTGATGAAATACCACCGAAAGAAATCTCTATTTGTGGGAGAAAAAGGACGTCAATTTTGTTTGGGTACAACGTTGCAAGACAGCTCAATTGTCAGTTAAAGCGACGCAGGAATAAATCCTTCCGGGGTTGAAGTAGTTAAAGTGAAACAATAGAAATGAAAATGTCCTTTAAATATCATACCTGGGGGGTCCCCTTGGTCTGCCTGTAAAGTGGTACATCTGTGTGATGTATAGAACAATAATGACATTTCTAAATGAAAAAATGTCATTTAAACTTGCTCGTGGCTGTAATGTATTGCTGGCTCCTGGCAATACAGATTAAAAAAAATGAAATAAACAGCGTGGGGTCCTCCCAGTCCATACCAGGCCCTGTGGGTCGGGTATGTATTTTAAGGGGAACCACACACCAAAATGTAACGTGATGTCAGAAGAGGGCAGGGTCACCGAGACACATAACCGGGTGGCCCCGCCCTTGACTGTATAAGAGCTGTCAAAGCGCAGAGAGCGCATACGGCAGGCAGCTTCTTATAGAGGCGGAGCGTTTTTGACATCTTTGCTATTTTTCGGGTCTATCGGGCATAGTGATTGATGGTGGATTTACATAGCAGGACACTGTTTTTTTACACAAATAGAGCTTTCTTTTGGAGGTATTTGAGCACCTCTGCAGTTTTTATTTTTTGCACTATAAACAAAAAAGAGCGTCAATTTTGAAAAAAAAAATATATTTTTTACTTTTTGCTATAATACATGTCCAAAAAAAAATATATATAAAAAACAAATGTATTCATCAGTTTAGATATATATTCTTCTACATATTTGTGATAAAAAAAATCGCAATAGGCGTTTATTGATTGGTTTGATCAAAAGTTGCCACGTTTACAAACTATGAGAATTAATTTATGGTGTTTTTACAATTTTTTCTACTAGTAATGGTGGCGATCTGCAATTTTTAGCAGGGCGTGTGTATGAGGCCTTATCAGATCAGATCTAAAAAAAGCCACTGATTACTGTATAAATGTCACTGGCAGGGAAGGGGTTAACCTACAGGGGGCAATCAAGGGGTTAACTGTGCTCCCTATGTGTGTTCGAATTGTGTGGGGGCTGGACTGGCAGGGGCATGACAGATCTAACTAATCCCGATGACAGGGATCAGTAGATCCCTGTCATGCCACCTGACCGAACGCGGAACTGCCGTGTTTACATCTGCGGTTCCCCGCTTTTCTTCTGTATCAGACTATCGCGGGTTGCCGGCGGACATCGAGTCCACCTGGCCTGCGGCCACACTCCCGTCCGTTAGCTGTGCTTGTGTGAATCACCGTTTATTAACAGTGATTCGAGCTACGCTGCCACAGTGCAGCAGTGAATGTACATGAGCCAGTTGGTTAACTGAACAAGCTGAAGACAGAAGCTCATTTGTTGCCATGCTCTAGATTCTGCTCTAGTTTTTATAAATTCGCCCATGGCATTTACATGGCTTAAACTGCTTCAAACTTTTTTTTATTAGTGTGACAACCAGGCAATTTTTAGAAAGAGTTAACAATGACTGTCCACATATTCAGAAGGACATACAGTAGAGGATCTCTCATAGGCCATAATTATTTTGCAAACTACCAAGTTTAGTTATGAGATGAAGAGAACATTTTAGGAATACGTTCTAGATTGTGGTGGTAGATCACGGACCGAAGGATCATGAGGAGCTGGCCAAGGGCTTCTGGTAAAGCTCAGATTTTCCACCGAAAGAAAAGAGAGGGAGGCGGGTGAGCCCTTATAGTGTAGTAGCTTAATTCTAAAATAAGAATGCAGTGCTTCCACAGTTCTACCATTTCAGCCCCAAAAGGATTTACCCCCTTCCTGACCAGAGCACTTTTTGTGATTCGTCACTGCGTTGCTTTAACTGACAATTGCCCGGTCGTACAACATTGTACCCAAACAAAAATGACGTCCTTTTTTCCCTACAAATAGAGCTTTCTTTTGGTGGTATTTGATCACCTCTGTGGTTTTTATTTTTTGCGCTATAAACAAAAAAAGAGGACAATTTTGAAAAAAAAAAAATATTTTTTTTTTTTTTGCTATAATACATATCCAAAAAAAAAATATAAAAAAACAAACTTATTCATCAGTTTAGGCAAAAAATGTATTCTTCTACATATTTTTGCTAAATAAAATCACAAAAAGCCTTTATTGATTGATTTGCGCAAAAGTTGTCATGTCCACAAACTATGAGAATTGATTTATGGCATTTTTATTATTGTTTTTTTTACTGGTAATGGCGGCGATCTGCAAAATTGCGGCGGACAGATCGGACATTTTTGACACTTTTTTGTGACCAGTGACATTTATGCAGCGATCAGATCTAAAAATAGCCACTGATTACTATATAAATGTCACTGGAATGGAAGGGGTTAAACTGTAGGGGGCGATCAAAGGGTTAAGTGTGTTCCCTCACTGTGTTCTAACTGTGTGGGGGCTGGGCTGGCAGGGGCATGACAGATCTAACTGATCCCGATGACAGGGATCAGTTGATCACTGTCATGTCCCCTGTCAGAACGGAGAACCACTTTACATCGGCGGTTCCCTGTTCTTCCTCTGTAGAAGACGAACGCGGGTCACCGGCGGACATCGAGTCTGCCTGACCCGCAGCCATACTCATGCAATTTGCGAAGCAGAGCCACACTGCCGCCATCTTTCTATGTGAAACGATCGGCAAGTGGTTAAAAGAAAAAAAGATCAAAATGGACTAACAACTGTTGAGGCTGTGGTCACACAGCTAAGGGGGAACACGCGGCCCTCCTAGTGCACAGGTGGAGAAAATCTGCCTCCATGCAGGGTCAGTGTGGTTGCTCTCAATGCCTTGGGTATTCCTATCCTGGGTGCTCTTTGGGGTCTTTCATATGCTTGATATTTTGAAAACCTCCTTACTGCTACATTTATTATATTATTTTTATATATACTTTTTTGCCATCTTTGATAGGCTGCATATTTTTAGAGACCCCATTATGACTATATATATTATAATATTAGTATATTATTTGATGCGTTCTAAGATAAGTTTGATATCTTAGAGACTCCCTTACTGCTACATTTATTATATTATTTATTTGTCAATCTTATGCTGTCTCTGATACATTTATTTTTTTTTTTTCCAAAAGAAACTGATACATTTATTATATGAGGAACTTCCTGACTGCTACATTTTATTATGTGCACACTTCTCCTTTGCATATTTGATTGCTTTTTATAAGTTTAATTTGAGTTATATTAAAAATCTGTTGTACCCTATGACAACTTTTTACCCACAAACACCAATGTTATCACCTTGAACTGAGGAAGTGGCAATTTAGAGCCACAAAATGAGTTTTATTTGTTGAAATAAAGTAATTGGATGCTTTACTAAAGTAGGCAACTCGTGCCTATCCTTTGAAAAACCACATCGGGCGTCTGCCAAACAAAGGGCCCTTTTTACACTGACTCTTTCTACCATTCTAGGAATATATAACTTGCCTTTCAGAAGGGCCTTTGGTAAAGTCCATCCTTACTGATAGATGTGTGCCAAGCACCAGCACTGTCACATTGATGGAAATATGCCATAACTGTGGTGGAACACAAGGAATGTGCATATGTGCTGCCGGTGAGTATGAATTAGGCTGGGCTCACACCTATGTGAATTGGATGCGGCTTACACCACATCCAATTAGCAGGACACTTGAAAACACATTGCTTTCAATGTGTCCGGTTCACATAGGTGTGGTGCATTCGCACTCCGCATTGCATTTTTGCGAATTACCAGCCCATTATGTTCAATGGGAATGCATCTGACATGTAGATGTGTTCCGCACTGAATGGGAATCTTTCCCCCTGCTCGCGGCTAGAGTTGAGCGAACCCGGACTGTAAAGTTCGGGTCCGTACCCCAAACCCGAACCTCATGTTCCCGAACCTCGTGTCCTGAACCCGAACCCGGACATTTGAGAAAAAGTCCGGGTTCGGGTATTTTTCGCACCTTTTGAATAGCCGCAGGGCAGCCAATCAACAAGCGCTTCACTCGTTTGCCCTTAGAAGCCATCACAGCCATGCCTACTAATGGCATGGCTGTGATTGGCCAGTGCATCATGTGACCCAGCCTCAATATGAGCTGGAGTCACGTAGAGCTGCATGTCACATGCTCTCAGGTGTGAGGGATAGATTAGCGTTATAAAATCATCTCATACTGGTATAGAGAGAGGTTCCTGCTGCTGCTGTGAGGGATAGATTAGCGTTATAAAATCATCTCATACTGGTGTAGGGATAGGTTCCTGCCGCTGGTGTGAGGGATAGATTAGTGTTATAAAATCATCTCATACTAGTATAGGGAGAGGATCCAGCCGCTGGTGTGAGGGATAGATTAGCATTATAAATGCATCTCATACTAGTATAGGGAGAGGTTCCTGCTGCTGGTGTGAGGGACAGATTACCGTTATAAAATCATCTCATACTGGTATAGGGAGAGGTTCCTGCTGTTGGTGTGAGGGACAGATTAGCGTTATAAAATCATCTCATACTGGTATAGGGAGAGGTTCCTGCTGCTGGTGTGAGGGACAGATTACCGTTATAAAGTCATCTCATACTGGTATAGGGAGAGGTTCCTGCTGCTGGTGTGAGGGACAGATTAGCGTTATAAAATCATCTCATACTGGTAAAGGGAGAGGTTTCTGCTGCTGATGTGAGGGACAGATTACCGTTATAAAATCGTCTCATACTGGTATAGGGAGAAGTTCTTGCTGCTGGTGTGAGGGACAGATTACCATTATAAAATCACTGGAGTAGGGAGAGGTTCCTGGCGGTGCTGTGAGGGACAGATTAGCGTTATAAAATCATCTCATACTGGAGTAGGGAGAGGTTCCTGGCGGTGCTGTGAGGGACAGATTAGCATTCTAAAATCATCTCATACTGGTGTAGGGAGGGGTTCCTGGTGCTGCTGTGAGGGACAGATTAGCGTTCTAAAATCATCTCATACTGGAGTAGGGAGAGGTTCCTGGCGGTGCTGTGAGGGACAGATTATCGTTCTAAAATCATCTCATACTGGAGTAGGTAGAGATTCCTGGCGGTGCTGTGAGGGACAGATTAGCGTTCTAAAATCATCTCATACTGGACTAGGGAGAGGTTCCTGGTGCTGCTTTGAGGGACAGATTAGCGTTCTAAAATCATCTCATACTGGTGTAGGGAGAGGTTCCAGCTGCTGCTGTGAGGGACAGATTAGCGTTCTAAAATCATCTAATACTGGTGTAGGGAGAGGCTCCTGCTGCTGGTGTGAGCGGTGCATTTCTTGCACAAAAATAAAAAGTGCGTCTACATTGCTGGTTTAAAAAAAAAAATAATAATGTATTATTTTTTTTATTATTAATAAATAGTGCTACATAGTACATTTGCACCTTGCTGTGCATTTCTTGCACAAAATTAAAAAGTGCGTCTACATTTCTGGTTTAACAAATAACTGAAATATGTGCTAAATAGTACATTTGCATCCCGAATGAGGAGAGTGTCAAATAAGGGATGTGGTCGTGGTGCTGCTGGGGCTGCTGGTGTTGGTGGTGTTGGTGAAGCTCCTGTTGCAAGGAGAGGACGAGGTCGATCTGTGCCAGCTACACGCACAAGTGAAACACCTTCCTTAGGTGCGACAGGACCTTCAACATTATATGGTAGGCCTGAATTCTGCTCAACGTGAGGCCAGAACAAGTACAGGCGATAGTAGATTGGGTGGCTGACAATGCCTCCAGTTCCTTCACATTGTCTCCCACCTGGTCCCTTGCTGAAAGCTCAGAGTTGCCACCTGAACCCCATGGCCATCTGTCTTTCACCTCAGCCCCTTGTAAATCAGCCAAGCAGTCTGAGCCCCAAGTCATGCTGCAGTCTCTTCTGCTTTTTGATGACGCTGCTGGTGTGCTTTCCATGGGCGATCCACATAGCCCTGCCCCAGAAGTGGAAGACATTAAGTGCACCGATGCCCAACCACTTCTGGTTCAGGATGAGGACATGGAAACACCACCGCAGCAAGTCTCTGATGATGACGAAACACAGGTGCCAACGGCTTGCCACAGTGTGCAGACTGACAAGGAGGGCAGTGGTGAAGAGTGGGTGGAAGATGATGTGGAGGATGATGAGGTCCTAGACCCCACATGCAATGAAGGTCATGCGAGTGACATGTGCAGTTTGGAGGTGGTGGTCGCACAGAGGCACCAGCACAGCAAAAGAGGAAGCAGGTTGCAAAAGCGGAGTGACCGTCCCCTAGACAGTACGCCTGCTACTACCCACCCCACACAGGGACCTAGCACACCAAAGGCAGCTCATAGGTGTTCCCCGGCATGGCAGTTCTTCAGACAATGTGCTGACGACAAGACATGAGTGGTTTGCACGCTGTGCAATCAGAGCCTGAAGCGAGGCATAAATGTTCTAAACCTGAGCACAACCTGCATGACCAGGCATCTACATGCAAAGCACGAGCTGCAGTATAATAAGCACCTCAAAATTTAAGAAAGGCCTCGGCCTCCTCCTGCTTCCTCTTCAAGCATTTCCACACCATGGTCCCATGGAAGCTTACAGCTGTCCATCTCCCAAACACTGGAGAGAAAGAGGAAGTACCCCCCTACCCACCCGCGATCCCTGGCCCTGAATGCCAGCATTTCAAAATTCCTGTCCTTTGAAATGCTGTCATTCCGTCCGGTGGACACGGACAGTTTTAAAAACCTGATGGCAGTGGCTGTCCCACAGTACATGGTTCTCAGCCGCCACTACTTTTCCAGGCGAGCCATCCCTTCCCTGCACAAACAAGTCGGGGACAAGATCAAGTGTGCACTGTGCAACACCATCTGTGGCTAGATCCACATAACGATACGTGGTCCAGTAAGCACTGGTAGGGACGCTATATCTCGCTAACTGCACACTGGGCAAATGTACTGGCGGGTGGGCCTGAGGCGGATAGCAGTTTGGCATATGTCCTTCCGCCACTGAGGATTGCAGGGCATTTCTCTTTGCCTCCTGTTGCCTAGTCCTCCTACTCCGCTTCCTCCTCCTTTACCACCTCCTCATCCGGTCAGCGTAACACCTTCACCACCAACTTCAGCACATCCAGGGGGAAATGACAGCAGGCTGTTTTAAAACTGATATGTTTGGGGGATAAACCCCACACTGCGCTGCAGCTGTGGACGGGCATTGAATAACAGACCGATGAGTGGTTGTTGCCACTGAGCCTCGAGCCCGGCCTGGTGGTGTGCGATAATGGGTGAAATCTTGTAGCAGCTCTGGGCCTAGCCGATTTGACGCACATCCCTTGCCTGGCACATGTGCTGAATTTGGTGGTGCAGAAATCTCTAAAAAAAACGACCCGGATATGTCAGAGCTGCTGCAGAAAGTGCGGGCTGTCTGTGCGCGCTTTCGGCATTCTCACCCTGCTGCTGCTCGCCTGTCTGCGCTGCAGCGGAACTTTGGCCTTCCCGCTCACCGCCTCCTATGCGACGTGCCCACAAGGTGGAACTCCACCTTGCACATGCTGGGGAGACTGTGTGAGCAGCAGCAGGCAATAGTGGAGTTTCAACTGTAGCACGCACGGGTCAGTCGCTCTACGGAACAGCACCACTTCACCATCAACGAGTGGGCCTCCATATGAGACCTGTGTACCATATAGCGGTGTTTTGAGTACTCCACCAACATGGCCAGTGCCAATAACGCTGTTCTCAGCATTACTATCCCACTTCTATGTCTCCTTGAAAAAACACTTCGGGCAATGATGGAAGAGGATGTGGCACAGGAGGAGGAGGAAGAGGGGTCATTTCCACGGTTATCAGGCCACTCATTCACAAGTGGCTCGGAGGGGGGGTTCCTGCACCAGCATAGGCCAGATAAAAAATTTTCAAGCCAGCGCACAGTTCTGGAGGATGAGGAGGACGAGGATGATGAGGAAGAGGAGGAGGAACCGTGTTCACAGCAGGGTGGCACCCAACACAGCTTGTGGGCATCACTGGAGCATGGCTGGGGGGATACAGAGGACACAGATGATACACCTCCCACAGAGGACAGCTTGTCTTTGCCTCAGGGCAGCCTGGCACACATGAGCGACTACATGCTGCAGTGCCTGCTCAACGACAGCCGAGTTGCCCACATTTTAACTTGTGCTGATTACTGCGTGGCCACCCTGCTGGATCCCCGTTACAAGGACAACGTGCCGTCCTTAGTTCCCTCACTGGAGCGTGAGAGGAAGATGCGCGACTACTAGCGCACGCTGGTAGACGCGCTGCTGAGGACATTCCCAAATGACACCAGGGGCTCAGTGGAATCACAAGGCAGAGGAGGAGGAAGAGGTTGCCAACGCAGTTGTGGCACCGCCAGCACTTCAGAAGGCAGGGTTAGCATGGCCGAAATGTAGAAAAGCTTTGTCAGCAGCACGCTGATAGGCAACGTCTTAGCAGGAGGCAGCATTTCAGCAACATGGTGGAACAGTATGTGTGCACACGCCTACATGTACTGACTGATGGGTCTGCCCCATTCAACTTCTGGGTCTCCAAATGGGGCACATGGCTTGAGCTTGCCCTTTATTCCTTGGAGATGCTGGCCTGCCCTGCAACCAGTGTATTGTCTGAACGTGTGTTTAGCACAACAGAGGGCATTATCACAGACAAGCACAGCCGCCTGTCCACAGCCAACGTGGACAAGCTAATGTTTATTAAAATGAACCAGGCATGGATCCCATAAGACTTGTCTGTACCTTGTGCAGAATAGACATTTAGACCGGCCTCACACAGCCATTGGTATACTTGTTTTTTTTAATATGTCTCAATATTTTGGGGCTAACCCAATTAGAAAAAAACAAAACAAACAAAAAACAGTATTGGCTACCTCCTCCTCCTCCACCGCCACTTCCACCTATACCACCACGGTCACTGCCTCCTCAACCTCTAGGCTCCTACTCCACATCCACCTCCTCCTCCATTTTTTTATTTTTTTTATGTGATTTTAAGTTATTTCCCTATCCACATTGGTTTGCAGGGCATTGTCCTACTCTTACCCCCATTTTGCTTCCTTTTGCAGCCCTCTAGTCCTTTCGAGGACTTTTTTAGAGCCATTTTTGTGCCCAATAGTTTGGGCCACCATTGACTTCAATGGGGACCGGGGTCAAGTTCGGGGCCGAACTCAAACTTTTTTGTGAAGTTCGGCCGAACCCGCCAAACCCAAACATCCAGGTGTCCATTCAACTCTACTTTCGGCACCTCCTCCCTCCCCGGGCAGCTGCTGCGCTGTGAGAACAGACAGGAGACGCCGAACGGTGGCTCTGGTCCTTCTCACAGGCAAACAGGCTGGAATTTGCACCATTATGACATTGTCATATCAGTGAAATCTACTTGAAATAAACAACACAGGCCTAGTTTTAATGTGACGATGGGCCACACCTGAGAGAACTGTTCACTACAGGACAGAAAAACTCCAAATGGGTTAAAGAATTGGGTTAAAAATTTGAAACAAAACTCCTTGTGGTCTTTTCCACAGATATAAGCCCTTCCATGAATGCAAACAGCCATCAATATAAACAGCTCAATGTATACTCAAGACTGAACATTTTTCCTATTTTATATTGAAATGGAGTATGGTGTGGGAGGCAATTCTTTCTTGCAACAAAGAAAAGGATAGGTATGTGCATTACAAATTACTAAGCAGTAAACAGCAGCAAATATATGTGAAACAGGAATAAAGTTTATAAAATACACCATAAACTTTACAAGATTTGCTGATAAAACACACCAGCTTCTGCACTATTATTTTTAAAATGACATTTAGGGTAATTTCATGAACAATTCTATCTACTAAGCAGTTTCAGAGATTAATTTTATAGGGAAAAAACTCTATTTAATTTGCAAACAGATTTTGTGAGCATTTTAAACACAGACACTTTGTAAGAATGGCGCATAAACAGTTTTATAAGGCAAAGCCAATAATGTATTAATGAATGAGCTAATTAAAATGATATGCCGTGAGCTTGCATTTTGCTTTCAGATGCAGATAAAAAACTGTTCAGTCACTGTTAGCAGAAGTTTCACTCCAACTAATGCTTCTGTACTAGCAGTGCTGATATCCGCAATGATATTAAAAGAGTGCTACTTTTGCTTTGCCATTGGGGAACAGACACAAGCATCTGTGCTTTTATACTAGAGCCTGACCCACTAAAGACTACTGGCTGGACCAGCAGAGGCTGCACAGCAGTGGCAGTTCTTCCATAGAGCAGCTGAAGTATTGGGCTTGGAAGTGGGTTTAGAGCTCACACTCATCCAACACAATGCTATTTGCAGTGACGGCTGGTGAAACTTGGGATGACGGGATGCCAGACCCCGCCCTTCCTTTTTGACCACACCCATTTCTCGTAAGCCCCCACCCCTTATATATTTCACCCATTGTGTCAGGAGTATACAGCCAAGCATCACCAGATAGGGTATACAGCATCATCAGATAGATAGGGTATACAGCATCACAGATAGAGTATAAATCATCACAGATAGGGTATACAGCATCACCAGCCAGAGTATACATCATCACAGATAGGGTATACAGCATCACCAGCCAGAGTATACATCATCACAGATAGGGTATACAGCATCACCAGATAGGGTATATACAGCACCAGATAGGGTATACAGCATCTCAGAAAGGGTATGCACAGCACCAGATAGGGTATACAGCATCACCGAGAGGGTATGCACAGCACCAGATAGGGTATACAGCATTACAGATAGGGTACATAAAGCAGCAGATAGGGTATACACAGCAACAGATAGGGTTGCTCTACAAGTATCCAATCTGCTGCTTTTGCTCTACATCTTCTACGCATTATCTTCTTATCTGCTCCACAGGCTTACCTGTTTTGGACTTTTGCTAGTATAGCCTAATCATTTTCTAATATCGCTCCATCAGAGATGATTTCTCATGACAAAATCTGTTGTTTTCTACTAAACCTCCTCCCGTACATGATTATGTGAAAGCATTATTTTCAGGGACAATAGAATAATCTGTCAAAGATTTTTATGGATTATCTTCAACAAATTTATGGTAAATGCATGATGACAGGCATATTAATGGATATTAAGAATAAAGACGAACATTGGTTTTCTCTAGCATGGTAAACAATAATAATTGATAATTGTTTTTCAGCATATGTCAGTGTTATACTGGAATATTTAAAGGTACATTCTAGCTAAAATGACAATAAAGCCTTAGGACACATAAGCAGTCTACCCGCTCTGAATTTTAGTTCTTCATGCAGGAACAGCAATACTGAACAAGTGCATTTCCACTCCATGGTTATCTTAGAATACACTGTCTTCTGATGCACACCATCCTTGCTGCCACTCATATAGGAGAAGCTTGAAAAAAGAACTAAGATATCAGATTCAAATATTCCTTGGGAGTTTGTATGTGATTGGTAATGTAGAAACATAGCACAGGCTTAATGAAATACACTCCTCTGTTGTCCTAATGACTTTATAGAGCAAGGATGGACTACATAGATCCTGAATTAAGACAAAGTAAGTAAGCCCTATGGAATTCTCACAGTTTCTGTGTCTAGTTGATTGCATTACAGGTGCTGGTCATATAATTAGAATATCATCAAAAAGTTGATTTATTTCACTAATTCCATTCAAAAAGTGAAACTGGTATATTATATTCATTCATATTACACAAACTGATATATTTCAAATGTTTATTTCTTTTAATTTTGATGATTATAACTGACAACTAAGGAAAATCCCAAATTCAGTATCTCAGAAAATTAGAATATTATGAAAGGTTCAATATTGAAGACATATGGTGCCACACTCTGATCAGCTAATTAACTCAAAACACCTGCTATGCAATCATGGGGAAGACTGCTGACTTGACAGTTGTCCAAAAGACGACCATTGACACCTTGCACGAGGAGGGCAAGACACAAAAGGTCATTGCAAAAGAGGCTGGCTGTTCACAGAGCTCTGTGTCCAAGCACATCAATAGAGAGGCGAAGGGAAGGAAAAGATGTGACAGAAAAAAGTGTACAAGCAATAGGGATAACCGCACCCTGGAGAGGATTGTGAAACAAAACCCATTCAAGAATGTGGGGGAGATTCACAAAGAGTGGACTGCAGCTGGAGTCAGTGCTTCAAGAACCACTACGCACAGACGTATGCAAGACATGGGTTTCAGCTGTCGCATTCCTTGTGTCAAGCCACTCTTGAACAACAGACAGCGTCAGAAGCATCTCGCCTGGGCTAAAGACAAAAAGGACTGGACTGCTGCTGAGTGGTCCAAAGTTATGTTCTCTGATGAAAGTAAATTTTGCATTTCCTTTGGCCCAGAGTCTGGAGGAAGAGAGGAGAGGCACACAATCCATGTTGCTTGAGGTCCAGTATAAAGTTTCCACAGTCAGTGATGGTTTGGGGTGCCATGTCATCTGCTGGTATTGGTCCACTGTGTTTTCTGAGGTCCAAGGTCAACACAGCCATATAGCAGGAAGTTTTAGAGAACTTCATGCTTCCTGCTGCTGACCAACTTTATGGAGATGCAGATGTCATTTTCCAACGGGACTTGGAACCTGCACACAGTGCCAAAGCTACCAGTAGCTGGTTTAGGGACCATGGTATCCCTGTTCGTAATTGGCCAGCAAACTCGCCTGACCTTAACATCATAGAAAATCTATGGGGTATTGTGAAGATGAAGATGTGATATGCCAGACCCAACAATACAGAAGAGCTGAAGGCCACTATCAGAGCAACCTGGGCTCTCATAACACCTGAGCAGTGCCACAGACTGATTGACTCCATGCCACGCCGCATTGCTACAGTAATTCAGGCAAAAGGATCCCCAACTAAGTATTGAGTGCTGTACATGCTCATACTTTTCATGTTCATACTTTTCAGTTGGCCAAGATTTCTAAAAATCCTTTCTTTGTATTGGTCTTAAGTAATATTCTAATTTTCTGAGCTACGGAATTTGGGATTTTCCTTAGTTATCAGTTATAATCATCAAAAGTAAAAGAAATAAACATTTGAAATGTATCAGTCTGTGTGTATTGAATGGATATAATATACAAGTTTCACTTTTTGAATGGAATTAGTGAAATAAATCAACTTTTTGATGATATTCTAACTATATGACCAGTACCTGTACTTAGTTCAGTGATTGCGTTTACCTGTTACCTTGCTTTCTCAATTGCAACCTTGATTCTGCTGATGGCAGCACCTTGTCAGCAGTAGAATTACTGAGGTCTAACAGGCACTATATCTAATAGAAATCACTCTCAAGGGACTGAGGGAAAAGCAACTGATCAAGTTATTGCTGATTCAGTCAGTAAGGGAACAACATAACAATAACAAGATCACTATAGTGACATGGGCCCAATGCCATCTTACTCCTACATTACTATGCAGGCATGGGTTGACTGAGACTTGATTTTTCAGGATTTACTTTACGTTGTAGCATCATGACTAAGGAGTAATTCATAATACATAAGCATAAGGACTTTCCACAGGATACTTTAAGAAAATTCAGTACTTTTTTCTGTTCCTGTAACTATTTTTCGGAATTGTATACCCCTACAGGGCCCCCATAGATCCCTCATGTCAAATGGACGCAGCCTGAGGGGGGAGGTGCATCCCTGCCATCATCCACTGCCATGCGGAAGGATGGCGTCAAAGATGCAAATCCACCTGATCCCAGCGCAACATGGCCGCTCAGACTGGCGTGATGACATCATGGCTAACGCCAGCATCCCACTCCGGATCTTATACATGGCGCAGATGCTGACACAGGTACTGCTCATCACAGGGGGGTGGACGAGGGCAGCAAATGATGGAATAGCATCGCAGCTCCCGGGACAGAGACACCAAATTGCGGCTCCAGTGGAATGAGCATGTGTCAACTGCAAAAAGTCCACATCATATATAAGGAAAAACATAATGACAGAATGGCATCATGGTATAAAAAACATGTGAGGTCCGTGAGTGGGTGAGAGGTGTCTTCCACCTAATATAATATAACTAAATAGCAAAATGTGGTTGGATGCACCCCGTGAAGCGCCTCCATCCCCATATAACATAGAGAATTGCATTAATTTGCCCTTGGGACTTTCAATGAGGCGTGACACATCCAATTGTAGAATAAATGATATGCAGATTAATTGGTGAATACAATTTCAACAGATCAACATGAACTATGATGGGTGTGAAAATGCATCTTTATGACCCGACATGTTTTGTGAATAAGCATTCACTTCTTCAGTGGATTTGCGCCTTCGGCGCTGTCTTCCCGTATTGCGGCAGATCGTCCACTTGACGTTGGGAGGGATCTATGGGGGCCCTGTAGGGGTACAAATGGGGGGTTAGTGGATGCCCATTCCTTCATTACCTCACAGTGGTTGGTGGTATAACATGCATAAGGCCAAAAGGGAAGGGATAGGGGATCCTGGGGGCTTGAGATCACCACCAGATAGGAACCGGCTTCAAAGGGAACACACTGCAGCATTCAAAAAATGCAAAAATTTATTGACATTCTTCTATTTGTCCCCATTATTTTCCTTACTTATGTAGCACTATTCTTTTCACTCTATGTGGCTACTAAGGTATGATGGCGCCACCTGTATAGTATTCAGGAGCAGAATCTTTATAATCTGTGTAATCAGGACAGGATCTCTAACAAGTGCTAGTGCCTCCACTCAATTGGGGCTCGTGAATAGCAAGCGAAATCCCAATTGAGAAATGTATCTCCACATAGACAGTAATCCACACAGCATTATATGTGAAAGTCCACATATTGAAGAAATAACATTCAGTGAACCATCCAACATAAGGTATTTTCCAAACAGGAACATTAAATCATTAACAGTCTCTATGTATGTCTCAGTGAGGGGAAACTGCAGCACTTACATCTGTGCTCTCTTAGCAGGAATCCATTATTCTGTCTCCCACGTGTCTCTCTCCACTCCCAATCCCCAACAATCCTTTGCCATACCTATCCTCGATGCAGAGAGAGAGCATAACAGATATATTGGAAAAGGGAAAAACAAACACTGCATAACAGGAGCATACACTCAGGGCTGGTGCAAGGATTTTTTACACCCTAGGCGAAACCTCATTTTGCAGCCCCCCGCCTTGGCTCCACCCCTGACCCCCCTGCCCTGCCCATGTGACAGGGACGGCACTACACAGGAAACATTGTCTCTGCTTCCCCTAGTGCTGGCTCTTTTCTTCAGACTGATGCTCGGGGATGGTGGGTCAGGAACCTGAATTCTGGGCTTGCCGACCCACCATCCCAGAGCAGGAGGCGGCGGGCCACATCAGAGGGCACCACGGGCCACATATGGCCTGCGGGCCAGCGGTTGGGCACCCCTGCTGTAAGGGATTCATTGTGTGTTTCTGTGTAGTGGCCTCCACTCCTCAGCAGCTGGTACAGATAACAGCTGAGAAGGTTGTCCTGTGTGTGGAGGAGGAGGTCTCCATAGGAGAAGATTAGTCCCTGGCAGCATTACATTACATCACCCATCATCCATATGGAGCAATGTATGGACAGACATACCAATGCAGGAGGGGGCGGGGGACCCTTACATTCAGGCCATGTACTCAGTACAATGACATCACACATGTGAGGACAGATCCGTTTATACAACACTATACAGTATATATACAATGTCGATGTTCTTCACTCACTGGCCGGGGCTCTGCATCCGATGACCCTGCCAGGAAAAAACCCTGCCTCAAGGCTCCAGTGTCACCAGGCACCGACCCCAGAGCGCCTACTACTCCTATAGACTATAGCACACACTGCCACTGTATAGGACAGGCTGGGAGGGAGAGCAGCCTCTATGAATGGCAGTGACAAGGGGGGCGGGGTCAGGGGTCACATGACTCACCAGAGACAGATAGGTTACTGATCATAGAGGCGTGGAGGGGATGTTTGCTTCTGTTCCATCGGGACAGGTCAGTGCTGCGCCTCTATAATGACACTATGGAGCAGAGCAGCTGCTTGAGTTACTTGCAGCAGAGGCATCCCCTACATCCCCCTAGATGTGCATGCTTCATCCCAGCCAGTAGCGCCAGCGCCCACTAGAGATTGTAACATTATTACAGAGGTATTTATAGGACAGTATAGAAAACTTACATAGCGCGGCCGCAGAGACGGAGAGTATGGAAACCAGCAGCCAGGCACCCTAGGTGGCTGCCTAGTTTGCCCAGTGGTAGCATCGGCCCTGTATACCCTTGGAAAATGGGCAATGAAATTATCACCTCACTACATTTATTTTTCTCTTTTTGCACCGACCCTGCTCAACTGGGACATACATTATGTAACTAGGTACACTTGCGATAATTTTACCCTGTTTGCACATCATTACATGATTATCTTATTTTTGCTGATGCTACAGTTGTACACAATACATCATTTAATATGTGTAGGTCATTAATATTCACCATATCTCTCTCTCCTGGAGTCTTGTAGTGTTGGTGTCAGGTTGCCTTATTTCATGAAGTGGATTTCCATTCACAGATTCCTTTTTCATTTTTCTTTCCTAGGATTGACCTTGTGCAAGTGGAATTGACCTTATATATCTAGGCATACCTACAGTTACACTAGCTTATATCTCCAATCTCATTGTACACCATTATACTGTTATAGGTTGTGTGTATATGGGTATTTATATATACATGTATACTGTATGTATATATACACCCCTCACATTTTTGTGAATATTTTATTATATCTTTCCATGTGACAACACTGAAGAAATTACACTTTGCTACAATGTAAAGTAGTGAGTGTACTGCTTGGATAACAGTGTAAATTTGCTGTTCCCTCAAAATAACTCAACACACAGCCATTAATATCTAAACTTCTGGCAACAAAAGTGAGTACACCCCTAAGTGAAAATGTCCAAATTGGGCCCAAAGTGTCAATATTTTGTGTGGTCACCATTATTTTCCAGCACTGCCTTAACCCTCTTGGGCATGGAGTTCACCAGAACTTCACAGATTGCCACTGGAGTCCTCTTCCACTCCTCCATGATGACATCATGGAGCTGGTGGTTGTTAGAGAATTTGCAATCCTCCACCTTCCATTTGAGGATGCCCCACAGATGCTCAATAGGGTTTAGGTCTGGAGACATGCTTGGCTAGTCCATCACCTTTATCCTCAGCTTCTTTAGCAAGGCATTGGTTGTGTTGGAGGTGTGTTTGGGGTCGTTATGTTGGAATACTTCCCTGCAGCCCAATCTCTGAAGGCAGGGGATCATGCTCTGCTTCAGTATGTCACAGTACATGTTGGCATTCATGGTTCGCTCAATGAACTGTAGCTCCCCCAGTGCCAGCAGCACTCATGCAGCTCCAGACCATGACACTCCCACCACCATGCTTAACCGTAGGCAAGACACACTTGTCTTTGTACTCCTCACCTGGTTGCTGCCACACATGCTTGACACCATCTGAACCAAATAGGTCTATCTTGGTCTCAAGTCCTTAATCCATGTCCTTAGTCTGCTTGTCTTCAGCAAACTGTTTGCGGACTTTCTTGTGCATCATCTTTAGAAGAGACTTCCTTCTGGGACGACAGCCATGCAGACCAATTTGATGCACTGTGCAGCGTATGGTCTGAGCACTGACAGGCTGACCCCCCCATGCCTTCAACCTCTGCAGCAATGCTGGCAACACTCATAGGTCTATTTCCCAAAGACAACTTCTGGATATGAGCATGTGCACTCAACCTCTTTGGTCGATCATGGGAAAATCTGTTCTGAGTGGAACCTGTCCTGTTAAACCACTGTTTTGTCTTCTCCACCATGCTGCAACTCAGTTTCAGAGTCTTGGCAATCTTCTTATAGCCTAGGCCAATTTTATGTAGAGCAACCATTCTTTTTTTCAGATCCTCATAGAGTTCTTTGCCATGAGAGGCCATGTTGAACTTCCAGTGACCAGTATGAGAGAGTGAGAGTGATAACACCAAATTTAACACACTTGCTCCCCATTCACACCTGAGACCTTGTAACACAAATGAGTCACATGACACTGGGAGGGAAAATGGCTAATTGGGCCCAATTTAAACATTTTCACTCAGGGGTGTACTCACTTTTGTTGCCAGTGTTTTACACATTAATGGCTTGGTTGTTGAGTTATTTTGAGGGGACAGCAAATTTACACTGTTATACAAGCTGTACACTCACTGCTTTACATTGTAGCAAAGTGTAATTTCTTCAGTGTTGTCACATGAAAAGATATAATAAAATATTTACAAAAAAAGTGTGGGGTGTACTCACTTTTGTGAGATACTGTATATATATATATATATATATATATATATATATATATATATATATAATATAAAAAATCATGGCACTCACTCCATTTTTCCA
>BLSH010481317.1:8575-39803 GCA_018402905.1 Glandirana rugosa
TACTGTCCACGAGAAATTTACATTCCTGAATAAGAACGACCATCAATCTTAAAAATTATAAACTTTTGTTTTACTTACAAAAGATAAATCTTATTATTCGACAGTCCAATCATTTTGTCGCTATAGTCTTCGCTAAGTTAGTATGTCAAACATCACATGTATCTAAACGTTTTGTTACCCTACTTCCTTATAAGGACTTGAAACAAAATAGAGTACCAATGACACTTTAACACACTTACGTAATTGGTGAAGTCGGGGCCTTCCTAAAGGTCGAAATCCTGGCCTCGGGAAAAACGCACGTCGCACGACCGCGCAATTGTCAGTTAAAGCGACGCAGCGCCGAATCGCAAAAAGGGCTCCGGTCCTAAAGCTGGAAATCCTTCCGGGGCTGAAGTGGTTAATGCATTCACACAATTTCACAGTAACCATGAGATAAAACAAAGTTCAGGAATATTCCTTCATCCCATTGTTTTGCAAATCTATGTACACTACAAACTGTATGATTGAATCGCTTCTGATATCGCTGTTTTACTAACCTGACAGCTTATTATTCTAAATAGAAAACATTCATTTTGTTTTCAAATATTAAAAATTCTAACTACCAGCAAGAATAAGTCCTTACATTTAAAGAGCACCTGTCATTTCAGATCCATCATGGCAGCGCCTGTTACCGAGCATCCACTCACCTGCTGCTGCCACATCCCTCACCTTGTTGTGTCACTGCCGCATCACCAGCAGTCCCATTAAATTGAATGGGACTATCAGGGAGTCAACAGCGGGTCAGAAGAGGAGCCGCTGTGGGACAGAGATGGCAGATGCTCTTTAACAATTATGATTTCAATCAATTTGATTTAAATCAAATCCACCCTGCTGCCTAACAAGTATGTGTGCTGATTTTACTTACAGACTTTGTTGGCTTTGCTTCTTGATCTCAGCTCTGAACGGTACATGAGATCAGGAAGCAGAAGCAGCCAGATCTGCGTTTACTAATGCACAAATATCTTTGCACTGTGGTTGGCTACAGCCATCAGCAGGTTCACAGCCATAATCATTGGCTGCAAACCTGCTAACAACCTCAGCAAGTGGTTAATCTCTTTATGGTTTATGTTTCCTGTCTTGACTTTAACCAGTTCCCTACCGCGCCATTGTAAAATGACGTCAGCAGGAACTGCTTGTCGATCCGGGTGGACGTCATATGACGTCCATCGCTTCTCGCCGCTACTGCGGGCCCCCAGGGGCCCGCACAGCGGCGATCTCAGATCGCTCGTCTGCCGGGGGGGTTGTGTCCCCCCCAAGATCGGGGTAAAGAGCCAATAAAATTGTGTGACAGGGAGATTGCGGTATCAGCTTACTGTTCACCAAGCACACTGATCACCCTCCCCATCAGAGTACCTGTCACAGCCGATCAGAGTACCTGTCACCTGTCCCTCAAAGAACCCGAGTACCTGTCACCTGCCCATCAGAGTACCCGAGTACCTGTCACCTGCCCATCAGAGTACCTGTCACCTGTCCATCAGAGTACCCGAGTACCCGTCACCTGCCCATCAAAGTACCCGAGTACTTGTCACCTGTCCAGCAGAGTACCCGAGTACCTGTCACCAGTCCATCAGAGTACCCCAGTACCTGTCACCTGCCCATCAGAGTATCCGAGTACCTGTCACCTGCCCATCAGAGTATCCAAGTACCTGTCACCTGCCCATCAGAGTATCCAAGTACCTGTCACCTTCACATCAGAGTATCCAAGTACCTGTCACCTGCCCATCAGAGTATCCGAGTACCTGTCACCAGACCATCAGAGTACCCCAGTACCTGTCACCAGACCATCAGAGTACCCGAGTACCTGTCACCAGACCATCAGAGTACCCGAGTACCTGTCACCAGACCATCAGAGTACCAGAGTACCTGTCACCAGACCATCAGAGTACCAGAGTACCTGTCACCAGACCATCAGAGTACCAGAGTACCTGTCACAAGACCATCAGAGTACCCGAGTACCTGTCAACAGACCATCAGAGTACCTGTCACCTGCCCATCAGAATACCCGAGTACCTGTCACCAGCCCATCAGCGTACCCGAGTACCTGTCACCAGCCCATCAGCGTACCCGAGTACCTGTCACCTGCCCACCTGAGTACCCAAGTACCTTTTACCAATCCATCAGATTACTCGAGTACCTGTCTCCAGCCCATCAAAGTACCCATCTGCAGCCCATCCAAATGCCTGAGTACCTATCTGCAGCCCATTAGAGTACCCGAGTACCTATCTGCAGCCCATTAGAGTACCCGAGTACCTATCTGCAGCCCATGCCTCATAGAATATACCTCGGGTGTTTGCTTTCCAAAATGGTCATTTTGGGGGTAATTCCACTGTCCTGGTGCCCCGGGGCCTTCAAAAGTGTGATAGGTATGAATGAAATTTTATGTGTAATTTATGCTCCTAGAACGCCTGACGGTGCTCCCTGCATGTTCGGCCTCTGTATGTGGCCAGGGTGTGAAAAAGTGTCACACATGTGGTATCGCCATACTCGGGATGAGTAGCAGAATATATTTTGGGGGGTAATTTTTGCTATGTACATGCTATGTGTTAGAAATAACTTATAAATTGACCACTTTGTGTAAAAATAAAAGCGTTTTCATTTTCTTTCCACGTTTTTCGAAGACTTGTGGAAAAAAATGAAACATTCAATAGACTCATAATGCCTCATAGATTATACATTGAGATGTTTGCTTTTCAAAATGGGGTCATTTTGTGGGTAATTCCATTGTCCTGGTGCTCCAGGGCCTTCAAAAGTGTAATAGGTCGTTAGGAAATTAGATGTGAAAATTCTGCTCCTAGAATGCATGACGGTGCTCCCTGCATGTTGGACCTCTCTATGTGGTCAGGCTGTGAAAAAGTCTCACACCTGTGGTATCGCCATACTCGGGGACAGTAGCAGAATGTATCTTGGGGTGTAATTGGAAGTATGCATATGCTGTGTGTGAGAAATAACTTGTTGTTTTGACAATTTTGTGCAAAAAAAAAAAAAAATAATAATTTCTTAAATTTTCCAAAGAATTGTGGGAAAAAAGTACAACTTCAAAAAACTCGCCATGCCTCTTGCTAAATACCTTGGAATGTCTACTTTTCAAAATGGGGTCATTTGGGTGGTATTTGTACTTTCCCTACATTTCAGGGCCTCAAGAAATGATAGGCCATCAGTGCATCAGGTGTGATCAATTTTCAATGATTTGCACCATAGTTTGTAGGCTATAACTTTCACACAGACCAAATAATATACACTTATTTGGGTTATTTTTTACCAAAGATAGGTAGCAGTATAGGTTTTGGCTAAATTTATGGACAAAAATTACTTATTTGCAAAATTTTATCACAGAAACTAAAAAAAGAGTGTTTTTTTTTCAAAATTTTCGCACTTTTTTCAATTATGTCGCAAAAAATAAAAAACCCAGAGGTTCTTAAATACCACCAAAAGAAAGCTCTATTTGTGTGAAAAAAATTATACAAATTTTATTTGGGTGCAGTGTAGCATGAGAGAGTAATTGAGATTCAAAGTGTGAGAGCGCTGAAAGCTGAAAATTGGTCTGGGCAGGAAGGGGGTATAAACGTCCGGTATTCAAGTGGTTAATGACCTCGTTAGAAAAACCTGCACAGAAAGAATATGTAGACATTGCGGACTTCTCCTTAAAATAGCAGCTTCCTGGCTGTCACGCTAATCCAAAAGCTTCAATACTTTCAGAGGCACAGTCCTGGAACAAGCAGGCAGGTCAGATGTACTGACTTTCTGACTTGCATGCATTGCATTGAAGCCAGTAAGGCATGACTAAATCAGGCAACTAGTATCCTTAGGCCCCTTTCACACGAGCTCCGCTGATCAGCTGGGATCCATCAGTTTATCCCCGCTGAGCCGGCGGATGACAGGACAGTCTCTGCACTCCGACAGGACGACCTGTCACAGCTCCATTCTCCTCTATGGAGGATTGGATGAACACGGACCGTCTGTCCGTGTTCATCCGATCCACCAGACGGATGGTAAATAGGGTTTCCATCCATCTGTTTTTGGCGGATCAGAGCGGATTGGATGTCAGTGGACATGTCACCGCTGACATCCATCGCTCCATAGAGGACAATGGAGCGTCCGTTCGGGTCTGCCTGACCCCTTTCACATGGGCCAATCACCTGGCAGAGCAGAGTGGGCAGATGACAGGTCAATTTCCAGCCATTTCCTCGCCTCACCAGCTCCACCACACCTCTGGCCACATATGGTATTGCATACACCAGACGGATTATCGGATTATGCTCATAATCCAAGGTTCCACTGTATGGGAATCTTTTTTTTTTTTTTTTTTTTTTTTTTTTAAATCATACTTACCTAGGTGGATGCAGCATTGGTCCGATGCTGCATCTGTCCCCTGTCACGGCCCTAATGCTGAGAACCAAGCGATCAAACACCAATGATTACTTGGTTCTCACAGTTCCCTGAGCATAGAGCACTCTGTGCAAAACCATTGCATGGAGCAGGCAAGTATGACATTCTGGTAAAAAACGCCTTTACAATCACTTTAAAGCGGAGTTCCACCCAAAAGTGGAACATCTGCTTGTCGGATTCCTCCCCCCTCCGGTGTCACATATGGCACCTTTTGGGGGGGCGGTGGGAAGAGGATACTTGCCTTTGACATGTGTCCTGTTCCCACACCCGAAAGCCTGGAATACGTCAGCAGCCCGGCTCCCTCTTCCTCCGGACCAGTGATAAAGTGCAGCATGTGCAGTAGGGGCCCGGCCGTGAAGCCTAAAAGCTCCACTGCCGGGTTCCCTTACCTGCAACGGACACGGCTGCACCTGACCAGCCAATCCGAACATCAGTGATGATGCTCACATCGCTGGACTCCAGGACAGGTAAGTGTCCTAACGTTAAAGGTCAGCGGCTACTGTATGTGTAGCGGCTGACCCTCCGCTTTAAGGTGCCTTTCACATGGGCAGACCGATCAAGTCTGTCAGTTTTTCAGATGTATCCAATCAGACCCTCCAGTCCACTCTATTGAGCGGCGGGTGTCAACGGACACGTGTTCCTTGACACCCGCCGACATCCGATCAAAACAGACAGATGGGGATCGGATGGCAGTTGGGTGTAAACAGGCAGGTGGTCCGTTTAAACCCGACCACCCATAGAGGAGAGTGGGCTGTGTCTGCTCTGCATAAGCGGACCAGCCATCCGCCTGCTCAGTGGACAGATTCCTCGCTGAGCAGGCAGCCTCAAATGGAGCCCTCCTGTGTGTAAGGGACCCAAGATTGGCCCAGTACAGTGCCATCTTGCTGGTGGGCTTGTACAGGTGGGTCTGGACTTGGATCCAAACATGCCTGAGCTCATCCCTAACGCTTGTGTACTGCAGATCTATACTCCACCCTACATCCATTGATCCCTGAGAATGTCACCACCACTATCCATACAACACAGCACAGCACAGTGGGTACAATTCCTGAAAACTGCAGCACAGCCATGTATAGGTCATATGATGAAAGTTCCATCTGTGGGCTCCTGGAGGAGGAGTGCTGTGCTCTGTCTTTGTTGCAGCCTTCAGTCCCACCACACTACACACATAAGATTCTGCAGTGCTGCGGCAATGTAACCTGACTGACGCTGCCACATGTACAATGATGAGACAATGGCTGACTGTCAGCTCTGCTGTCAGGGGGGTTCACACATAGAGGCCTGGGGGTGGGGGGAAAACACATGGACGAGAAGTTACAGACAATGTCTTCCATTCCCCCCCTGGGACCCCTCTCACCTCTTCCGCCGTCTGAAAGTCGTCCATCTTTCCCACAGCGACCGCTCACCGACCACCCTGCGCGCGCACACACCGGCAACTCGAGAACACTGGCCGCCCCGCCTACCGCCGGTTGCCACAGACGCGCAGGGAGCCACGCCCAAAATGCGCCCCTCACCCGTCACGTGACATCCTCTCCTCCTCCGATGCAGAGCTATCCTGTGACAAGGCTGAGCATCAGTGTGTTGTGATTACGTTGTGTTACTATGAGCTCTCCCAGGATGCTGTGCGCCCAGTCTTGTTAGTCCTCCTGCAGTGTGTAGCCTGCCACTCCCACCGTGCTGGGGCTAGATCAGTGTCCCCAAATATATAAAGTAACTGTTTCCAAAGATGGACTCTCTGCTTCTATTCACTAAGGACTGATAATTGTTTGGGGGAAACCATGTCCCTTCATTCATGCCTGACAGGGAAATTGAATGAACTATTTGTTCCTCTATTAGGGCAACTATGACCTGCTTCAGGCTTAAAAAGCCCAGTTCTGGTCACATTACCAACAAGTGCATCAGTTGCTAACCACTTGACCTCCGGAAGATTTACCCCCTCCCCTTCTTGACCATTTTTTGCAATATGGCACTGCGTTACTTTAAGGCTCTTTTCACACCGGAGGCGCTTTACAGGCTTTTTTTTTTTTTATAGCTAAAAACAGCGCCTCTAAATTAGCTCCAAATGCACCCCAGTGTGAAAGTTCGAATGCTTTCACACTGGGGCGGTGCGCTTGCAGAACGGTAAAAAAACCCTGCAAACAGCATCTTTGGGGCGGTGCGGGAGAGATGTATACACCACTCCTCCACCGCCCCTGCCCATTGAAATGAATGGCCAGTGCCCTGGTGTTCCGGAAGTGCCGGCACTTTTAACCCCTTCTGGGGGGGTTAAAAGTGCCCTGTTACCGCCCGAATAGAACCGCTATAGCAGCGGTAAAGCACCGCAAATTAGCGGTGCGTTACCGCTAATGCTGGATCGGCCCTGGTGTGCAAGTACCCTAACTGACAATTGCTCGGTCGTACGACACTGTATGTCCCTTTTTCCCACTAATATATAAAAATAAAATTTGATTACCACTTTAATTTTTTTGCGCTATAAACAAAAAAAGGCCAACAATTTTGAAAAAAAAAAATACTTTTTTTACTTTCTGCTATAAAACATATGCAATAAAAAAAAATAAAAATTTAATTTATTCATCAATTTAGGGCAATATGTATTCTGCTACATGGTTTTTGGTTAAAAAATCCCAATAAACATATATTGATTGGTTTGCACAAAAGTTATAGTGTCTACAAACTATGGGGTATTTATTTATTTCTACTAGTAATGTCGGCGATCCACGACTTATAGCAGGACTGCGATATTGCGGCGGAAATTCTGACACTAAGGCCCCTTTCACACACCGGCTTGTCCGTTTTCAGCGGGGATCGTTTCGTTGATCCCCGCTGAGATGGTGGATGACAGATCCATCTACGCTCACTATGTATAGACAGACCTGTCAGAGCCCCGCTCTTCTCTATGGGGAGGATGGATGAAAACAGATCCGCCTGTCTGTTTTCATCCGATCCGCCAGACGGATGGAAAATAGGACCACCATCCGTCTGGATTTGACGGACCAGATCGGATTGGATAGCGGCAGATGTCAGTGGACATGTCACCGCTGACATCTGTCACTCCATAGAGGAAAATGGAGGGTCCGATCAGGTCTGCCTGAAAAACTGACAGGCGGACCTGATCGGACAGCCCATGTGAAAGGGGCTCCACTGACACCTTTTGGGGACCAGTGACACTAATACAGTGATCAGTGCTTAAATATATGCACTGTCACTGTACTAATGACACTGGCAGGGAAGGGGTTAACATCAGGGGCGATCAAAGGGTTAACTGTGTGCCCAGCAAGTGTTTTATTATATTGTGTGAGGTGATTTTACTAGGGGAAGACATTGAATGTAGTCCTTGCTTTGACACAAACTCCATCCCTTCCCTCCCTGTCAGAATGGCGATCTGCCTTGTTTACATATGAAGATCGCAGTTCTGTCTCTCTGACTGACGATCGGCAGGTGCCGGCGGACATCAAGTGCCCGGTACCCGCCAATTGGCTTCTGCTGTGTATAATGATAACAGAAGTGAGCTGCCGGAGGCGTGCTTGCACACCCCCTACCAGGAAGTGTCAGATCACATATATATATATATATATATATTATAGGGGGCACAGCTTAAACTGCTATAGGGAAGACCTAAAGTTGTAATAGCGTGGCTTTTAGAAGGTGGTGCTATGGCTACTCCAAGTTATTTATGTATTACAGGTACTTATATATTGCCATCAATTTTCGCACCACTTAATATACAGCTGATACTCGAAAAATTTGAATATCCTTTAAAAGTTAATTTATTTCAGTAATGCAACGAATATATGAGATAGACTCATCACATGCAAAGCAAGATAGTTCAAGCCGTGATTTGTCATAATTGTGATGATTATGGCTTACAGCTCATGTAAACCCCAAATCCACAATCTCAGAAAATTAGAATATTACATGCAATCAATAAAACAAGGATTGTACATAGAACAATATCAGACCTCTGAAAAGTATAAGCATGCATATGTACTCAGTACTTGGTTTGGGCCCCTTTTGCATCAATTACTGCCTCAATGCGGCGTGGCATGGACGCTATCAGCCTGTGGCACTGCTGAGGTGTTAAGCAACACCAGGATGCTTCAATAGCGGCCTTCAGCTCTTCTGCATTGTTGGGTCTCATGTCTCTCATCTTTCTCTTGCCTATGCCCCATAGATTCTCTATGGGGTTCAGGTCAGGCGAGTTTGCTGGCCAATCAAGCACAGTAATCCCACGGTCATTGAACCAGGTTTTGGTGCTTTTGGCAGTGTGCTTCCTGCTGGAAAATGAAGTCAGCATCCCCATAGAGCTCTTCTGCGGAAGGAAGCATGAAGTGCTCCAAAATCTCCTGGTAGACGGCTGCATTGACCCTGGACTTAATGAAGCACAGTGGACCAACACCAGCAGATGACATGGCTCCCCAAATCAACACAGACTGTGAAAACTTCACATTGGACTTAAAGCATCTTGCAGTGTGCCTCTCCATTCTTCCTCCATACTCTGGGGCCTTGGTTTCCAAATGAGATGCAAAATTTGCTCTCATCAGAAGAGGACTTTGGACCACTGAGTTACAGACCAGGTCTGTTTTTCTTTAGCCCAGGTAAGACGCTTCTGACATTGTTTGTTGTTCAGGAGCAGCTTGACAAGAGGAATCCGACATTTGAAGCCCCTGTCCAGGATCAGTCTGTGTATTGTGGCTCTTGATGCACTGACTCCAGCCTCAGCCTCCACTCCTTGTGAAAGTCCCCAACACCTTTGAATGGCATTTTCCTGACAATCCTCTCCAGGCTGCGGTCATCCCTGCTGCTTGTGCACCTTTTCCTTCCACACTTTTCCCTTCCACATAACTTTCTAGTAATGTGCTTTGATACAGCACTTTGGGAACTTCCAACTTCTTTTGCAATTACCTTTTGAGGCTTTCCCTCCTTATGGAGGGTGTCAATTATGGTTTTCTGCACAACGGTCAGGTCAGCGGTCTTTCCCATGATTGGGATTCCTACTGAACCAGACTGAGAGACCATTTAAAGACTCAGGAACCCTTTGCAGGTGTTATGGCTTAACTAGATCATTCGAGTGGGACACTTTGAGCCTAGAATATTGCACCTTTTCACAAAATTCTAATTTTCTGAGATTGTGGATTTGGGGTTTTCATGAGCTGTAAGCCGTAATCATCACAATTATGACAAATCACGGCTTTAACTATCTTGCTTTGCATGTAATGTGTCTATCTCATATATTAGTTTCACCTTTTAAGTTGCATTATTGAAATAAATAAACTTTTGCACGATATTCAAATTTTTCGAGTATCACCTGTATATATTGCACATTCAGTTCAGTCCCTGCCCTCAAAGAGCTTACAATCTCAGGTAAAAAAAGTACCTCCAGTTTCGTTATCTATGAACATAAGACCAGATATGAGTAGACATACAGAGACAGGTAGAGTGCCTGTCTCTGTACGCTGTGTAGCAGAGAGGGCTTCCCCCTCCCCTCCTCATCTATCACTGGTTATTAAGAATGCTGCAAGCTTCACAGCCAACAGCATCCCAGCAACCAGTGATTCTAATGGTGGGCAGATCCTGATGGGGAAGCTGAGACACTAGTACCTCATCAAGTTTGCTCTCTACTAGTGATTGACCGCAGGCAGTGGGGAACTTCTATATACCCAATAGCAGGCTGTCTATTAGCCAAGGATCTGCCAGTTATTGGAAAGCAGCAAGATCAATAAACTACGAGAGCGCTCACTAGCGCCATCACGAGTCATTGAGAACTACAAGCCATCAACTGCAGTGGAAGACAGTACTTGTATTTCATCAATTCATTCATTCACAGAACTCTGTGAATTAATTACACGGCCGTGTGGGCGAAGCCGCACATGGCCATGTTCTTTTTAATTGTGATAGCGGGTGCGGGGAGAGGATCTCCTACCTGCTGTCACAGCAGGAAGTCTGGGGGGGGGGGGGGGTTGAGCAGGTGATCTTTGGTAACATGTTAAGTGGCATACACACAATGAGAAAATCAGAAAAAATGCCACATGAGGCACGATCGTTTGATTTTCATATTGGTAAACCACAATATATTACATTTTTGTTTTTGGGTTTAAGTACATGGCCTTGAGTATGTGTAGGTTGCCTTGCCAGATGGTGCATATTTATAAAGTAGTGACGCTGATATTCACTTGTGAATCTTCCTGGTGAAAGTGTTTAAAAAGGGCAGTGATCGATTTACCACCAGTGAATGTTTGGTGAAAGTCACCCTCACATCTTCATAAATATAGCTTTTTGGTTTTTAGTTTTTTTTTTTTTTAACCATTAACTAAAAAAGGTATTTTACGCCCCCATACTTATATATATACATCTATATATATTTCTTATACTGTGGTCGCACTGCCCTTTGTCCGTTCTGGGACCCTCTCGTGCGCCTGTCTGACCTAGTGGCCGCAGGCACTCACCTGTTATCTGGGCATCTCTGGAACCCTGTCCCCACTACCTAGGCTGTTTGGATGTGCATTGCCTGTGCTATTCAATACATACGTAAGTGTGATGTATTCCCTGAGGGGATTGTATATGTGACCGTTCTCATACAAATATAATTTAATGTTGACTGTTGTTCATTTTCAACATATCATGTTCTGCTTTCAGATATAAAATACTATGTCTAGCCCTCAGGCTGGGTTCCCACCAATGCGAATTGGTTGCAGGTTCCCCGCATCCAATTCGCAATAGCAGGAGATTTTGACTGGTTCTTTATGGAGCCGGTTCATATATCTCCGCAGCGGGTTCGGTGCGTTTTTCACAAAAACGCTGTGCGACTTTTGGTCCGTTTCAGGTCCGAATTCAGCCCAACATTCGGGCTGAAATCGGACCTGAAACGGTGAACAGGGATGCACCGGACCCCTGCTGTGAGTCGCATGCGGTTCATATGGGAACCCAGCCTTAATGTAATGTCCCCTGAAGAAGGCTATGACTCAGAAACATGTTGGGATGATTCCACTTTAATGTGGCTACACAGGCGTGCAACTCTTATATATTGGGTACTGTGACTTATGTACTGTATTGTGGCACTGGCATATTTTACTGGTTTTTGTTTATTACACATTGTTTGATCAATGTTCTATATCTCTTTACAACCCAAGTGTACATGGAATGTTTTTATCCTCAATATACAATAAAATGTATACTTTTTATACTCCCTTCTATATTTCTTTTCACACCCTCTGCCCTTAAAAGTCCAAGGGGATTCTTTATGAGGTTTCAGTATCAATACTGACTTGACACGACACCTTTCATTTTTTTACCGTAAAAAATGTAATCAGTCATTTGCCCTCATAAATTGGAAGTATAGGCAAAACATTTTTTTTTTTCATTTTGGAGTAAAACAGGGTCATAACCCCTGCCAGGTTATTTTTTGCCATCTGTGTCCCATTGGGGGAGATTTCCCTTCACTTCCGGTCCCACAGCCAAAATAGAAAGTGAGAGGAAATCCCTGCAAATTACGGTAATCCTTTGGGGACCCCCAGGTCACCAGAACTAGTATCCCCATTGGAAGATTTCAACTCTATTACTTTTTTGGGGAAAACTCAAAATTTTCTTTTACTTATACTTTCAGTCCCGGTTCACACTTGTGCGATGACAGACATCAAATGCGATTCACACCGCATTGCTGTGCAGATCACATGCGATGTCCGAGCGATGCTATTTCAGCCATACAAACTGTATACATCTCAATCGAACCAAAATGGTGCAGGACCCTTTTTTTGGTCCGCACTGGAATAGGATCGCATGGGTGTTCACACCTATGCGATCCGATTCCTGCACCATTTCACAGTTCACACTACGATCTGCGGGTGTCATTAACTTTACATTCACACCACCAGCGGTTCGCAGATGTCATTGTGAACCAAAGTGCGATGCGGGTGTGATGCGGGAACTGGATTCGCAGGCTTCCCGCATAACACCATTGTGAACCCGGCCTCAATGATAATGGTAAATGGGACAAATGGAGAGGGTGAATCTTCCTAACGGGAGCACAGACAGAAATGAAAAATGATGCGAGTTCTAATCCCTCTTCACTATCCAAATCTTTAAAAAAAAGTTTTGTCTTTAATTGCACTTTAAGGACAATATCATACTTATTGGTACTAAACTAAACTAAACGTGCAACCAAGTGTAACACATTGCCTAAATTCTAGCAACGTTGTTTCAGATCTAAATCCATGGCTGGTAGAAACAGAAGACATTAGTGTTTGCTGTGTCAAAGCACAGATGGCTTGTTTGAGTGTCTCCTTGGGAACCTCCTTCTCCATAGTAAGCACAACAAACTCACCTATTCACCTCCCTTTTCTATTGGAATGCCATCCATTTAATCCAGTACATGAAAGTGTTATTGTTTCAGAGGTCTTGGAAGGGATAATACATTACTTTGTGCATAGGGTCTAATCAATAGTACAGCCGACTCTTTGATTCTGGTGCTACTTTTGCCTTAAAAATGAAGTCCAAATTTTTGTGTGATGTTTGGGAAAGGAAAGTAACAGGTTTTGGGAAGTTATTTAAAAACCACAAGAGATTGTTGAGATAACTGTTTTTCAATCAAAGGTTGCATGTATACACTGTATACATGTCAAGCATAGGCGTGCGCACAGGGTGTGCCAGGTGTGCATGGGCGCACCCCATAACCCTGTGCACATTAAGTTGGCAAAAGATGGATCGAATCTCGGCCAGTTCAACAAGGACTGGCCGATATTCAATCCATCTATGGGCAGGCTGGTTGTGCTAAAATCAGTCCATTGATTGATTTTCAGTACAGCCAGCCTGTCATACTTTTTGCATGTGATCACTGCTAGCAGCTACAGTTGTGCTCTTAAGTTTCCATACCCTGGCAGAATTTATGATTTCTTGGCCATTTTTCAGAGAATATGAATGATAACACAAAAACTTTTCTTTCACTCATGGTTAGTGTTTGGCTGAAGCCATTTATTATCAATCAACTGTGTTTATGTGACCACAGCCGCAAACCTCCCATACAGAAAATGCAGTGGCATTAATTCTAATGGTAATCCTAATGGTACGTGCGCTCACTGGAAATCGCCGCAGCTGCTTCCTGCACTGGGAACCGCACTGCACTTGCGGTTCCAGTGTGGGCTGCCATTTCAAAATTGGAGCAGGGACCCTTTCCCTGCATTTTCAGGAGGCAAGGCAGTCCATTCCAATTATTAGGCTGCTGTACCCACGCAAAACATGGCTCTCAGAGTTTGGACCAAGCTGGTCCAAACAAACTATTTACTATGAGGTGCAGCAGCTCTCAACACTATATAAACTGTATATAGCCTCAGCTACATACAATATACAGGGCTGTGTTCCAGCAGTGGGACAAAACCTTCCTGTTCCACTCCCAGAAGTAAATTGAGTCAGGCTAAGTGGCACTCAGCATTCCACGGGGAGATTTGTATTCTATAAATTAATGCAAAGCTTCCCTTGATTGGCTGAATCAAAGATCGGGACATCATTAGCCAGTAACTCCACCTCAGCAAGTAAATAGTTTGTTTGGACCAACTTGGTCCAAACTATTCAAACTTCACTAAAAGCTGGAGATCATCTTTAAATTCTGGTTCACCAACTGCACATACCCACATTCCTATTACTCCCCTTATACGCCATTTTTTTATTTTTTTATTTGACGTTTAGTGATTTAGTGAGTGGCTTGCAGCAAGGGGTCCAGTGCTTCACCATTTCAGGGGCGAATCACGTCTGAATTTTTGCCTGAATTCGGACCTGAAACAGAGCTGAAGACGCACAGGACACTTCTGCAGCTTGCTCTGCGACCGCTCCAGAGATGTGTGAACCAGCTCCATTGAGAGCCGGTCATATTCTCCTGTCATACGAATTGGATGCAGAGAATGTTATGGCATTCCTTTAATTTGAAAGCAACTGCAAGGAGAGGGTGGGTAAGAGAGGAGGCCTGCCCCCCCCCCACAGTGGCGGAACACCAGGGTCCGGTCTGAAGTGCGACCTTTGCAACCCTGGTAGTTCCGCCCCTGGCTGCACCTGTGACAGTCTTTCGTCAACTGCCGACTATGCCCACACTTTTGGGCTCCACGCTTCATGCATAGAAACCATTCTCATAATGAAAAGCATTCCATGTTTGGAGGAGGCAGACCATTCATTCATCCACCCCTTCTCCAGTCAAAGAATATATTTCATTGCGGGATCTGATAGTATGATCAATGAATGGAGCACTTGACGAGTGCCTGTCAAGTGCAGCCTGCTAACTGAAAAATTATCTGATATTAAAAGGTAACTCAAACGGTTACACCTGCATGTAAGTTGCATGTAAGTAACTCAAGTGGTTACACCTGCCACTGATAACTCAAGTGGTTATACCTACATGTGCATGTAAAGTGGCACACCTGTACAATGTACTCCAGGAAAAAAAACAATTACCTCTAAATGACAGACACTCCCCCGCAACCACATAGAGAGAGAGTTCTCATAATAGATGCAGAAGGCATATAGGGAGACACAGTATGCATGAGCAACAAGGACTTGTGACTGAGTGGAAGCTAAGCTTGCAGTGGTCAGGGCTGGGAGCAGGCAGTGACAAAGTCAGTAATCTAAGCAAAGTTCAGGCAGTAGGTGATCAGTAGTGTATTATGTTATCCATGAAAGAGTCAGGACAGGCAGCAATCAGTAGTATATCCCTTATCCAGGCAAGGGTTAGGGTAGGAGGCAATCCGGAGCATATCCATATATGTCAAGACGAGGGTCAAGTGGAACAATCAATAGAAAGACCCTAAGTACAGAAGTATTCATAGGCAAGGCATTTGGTACAGGAGCCAAGATATTGCAAAGTCCCTGGCTTGTGGACAGTGCCCTTGGCCAATGAGAACAGACTAGACAAGGCAGATATGAGCCAATCTGGTGCCTTTCCACAAAGATGCAACACAAAGGAAATGCTTCTTCTGGTCATTCGAAGTTGGGGGAAGCGGAGCCTGTTGCCTGACAATGACAGCCAAAACTCAGGCTGAAGAAGAGAAAGTGATGGCTGTGGAGAGGGGAGTGTGTATCATATTCCTAACAATAAAAAGATGAACAGAATCCAGCACTCAATTGACAATTAGAATTTCTTCATAAATTTATTTGTGAACTGTCATCAGTTAAGTTCAGCTGATGTTTCGGGGGCCACACACGGTCAGTTCTGCAAGGCACCACAGTGACAGTGAAAGTATAAAGTAAAGAAACATAAAGAATACCCTAAAGTTACCTATAGAAACCCCCTTTAATGTCAGAGTGAGGTCAGAATCCCACCAAAAACATTAACTACAAATCACAACTCAAGTATGTAATTACAAACTTAACATACTTAAAGAACTGATACCTCTATGATTGGAGCATCTACATGTGTGGAATGCCTGCCATACCAAAATCCAGATCTACAGTTCAGTAGTGGCAGTAGCACTGCTGTTGCCTGGCTGGCAATCAGATGTAGAGCCCCCATATCAAAGGAATATAGGGCTCATCGAGGAACATCAGGACCCATTATAGCATTTGCGTTATGGTGCATAGGTGCATGTGCAGTAAGATCCTAGCAGATGTGGAAGGTACATGAACGTTTGCCTGATGAGGGGCAAGACAATATTGCACAGCTCTGAAAAGAGAAAGCACACATCTTATGCCTCATACACATGGCGCAACGGTTGTACAACCGCACGTTCAACTTTTGCCAAAAATCGGCTGTTGTGTCTAGCGTACTGACATGAGTCAAGTAATCATTCAACAAAGCCAAATGTAGTGACGTGTTATGAGCATATAAAGAGGAAGTTCAGGTGAATGTGATTTGTGAAATTGGAATGTAGGTTTACATGAACGGACACTAGCGGGCGTTCCTGACTTCTGAGCATGTGTGTTTTGCACGTACATCTTTTGTTGAGCCAACTTCTGTACACACGGGTCAACAGTCGTACAACAGCTTGTTGGCCAACAAAAGTTTTCTAGTTTGCTCAGCCAACTTCTGTTGTACTGTGAAGGAATGTAGTGAACATAATGATAATCAGAAAATTCCTATTTTCTTATGTGCATGCATGTTTCTATGCAACTCCTTACTTATTATATAGTATACAGCTCAGCTTTGCTTCAGAATTAAGATGGAGCCTGCATCCTGGTGACTACTCCCTGGAGGTGTGAGGAAGTAAAGAGAAAATAAACGACAACCAAGCTTCAAGCAGCAAGTTTCTGCATTCCTCCTGCAACTTCAGCCAAGCAAGATGTGTCTTTCAGACTATGACCACATTTACATAGTAGTGACGTATACTCTGTTGCTCCTAGTGTATAAAGGTTGGGCAACGCCCTGCAATAAACAGAGATGAAGAAGTGATTGAACTGAGCAGACATCAGTCTGATTACTCCCAGCGTGCACGCACATCCACACTTCATAATTAGAAGCAGCAGCAGACATCAACCTGAACCCGATTGCAGTTCTGATCCATTACAGTACGACTGTTGAACGTCGGATGTTGTAATCGCGTGTACTAATGGTCGGTTTATCGTACAACAAGCTGTTGTAAGACCATTGTTGTACGACCGTTGCATCACGTGTACGGGCCATAAGAGAGAGGGACAAGAAAGAACAAATAAAATAAATAATAAAATGTATATAATTTATATATTTTTTTTCATACAACTAGAGCTTTCTTTTGGTGGTATTTAATCACCACTGGGTTTTTTATTTTTGCTATATAAAAAAAAAATACTGAATTTTTTTTTTAAAAAAACATGTTTTTATTAGTCTCTTATAAAATTTTGCAAACAAAAAATGTTTCATAAATTTAGGCCAAAATGTAGTTTGCTACATTTTTTTTGGTAAAAATAACCCAAATCTGTGTATTTTATTTAGTCTGTGTGAAACTATAGTATATATATTTGAAAATTGATCAATCCCGATGTACTGATGGGGTCTCATTTCTTGACGCCCTAAAATGCCAGGACAGTACAAATACCCCCCAAATGACCCCTTTAAGAAAGTAGATAGTCCAAAGTATTTAGTAAAAGGCATGGCAAGTATTTTTAAGTTGTAATTTGTTTGTCACAATGTTTTAAAAAATTAAGAAATTAAATAAAAATAGTTTTTCACATTTTGTTTTATATAATGTCACCAGTGCAATAAAGCATCATCATTTGACTGGTGTGGTGGTGATCAGGGATACTGGTGACAGTATGTAAAAAAAAAAAAAAATACATGAATATTTTTTTAATTTAATCTTTTAAACACTCTTTTCTTTTTTTTTAATTTTTTTTCTTGTTTAACATTTTTATTTTTACATGCTGTCATCAGGGTAGTTCAGTGTCACCATTGTCACACTGTACTACTCTGGGGGGGATGATCAGGGATTTTTTTACACTGGTATTTGCTTACTATTGTGATGCTGTGATTGTCTACATCTAATCACATGGTACAGGGTGCTATCATTAGCCCATGTGGTAGCTGTGGGCTAATCACAGCATCATAATAGTAAGCAAGCTGTCATCAGTGGAAGCCATTCATGACAGTTCTCTTTACATGCAATTACGTGACTGCTATGAGCATCGTGATCCTCTGTGTCCATCGGCACGCCATTGCGCATAAGAACCACATCGTATGGGCATGATGCTATGCCTGTAGCTACCGCCCACCTGTAGGAAATGTACTGTGGGCGAGTGGTATAGTTGTACTGTGATTATACACTGCTTTACCAGAAAATAAAAAAAAACTATGCACATTTCAAAAGCACAGCTTTACACATGTACATTGCACTCCACTGGCTTCATGATTCCAAAACTAGGAGAGTGTAAAAGCAATTAATGGAAGCTGTTTAAGAAAAGAAATCAAGGAGGAGAGCTCTGTCATGTGACCTGTCAAAGTCACATGACTGGCTCTTGTCCAATAACAGAGATCTCTGCTACATTAAGCTGCAGAAATACTGAAGGTTGCATACTGTGGCCCAATTATTGTAAATGGTATACAGTAGCCCTGCAGAGTATAACAGAGTGGATAGTGATTTTCACTCTGCTGTAAATGGCCCCTCTGCTATTTTGCAAAGAGAGTGCAATACCTCCAAAGAGACAACCTTATTGGCAAAGAATGTGAGACTTGGGGTAGTGAAATATGAATGTTGCTGCACAGTGCAGTACTTTTCTGATATTACTCTGAGGCTGCGTAGGTTTTCCAGATATAAGATATACTGTAGACCAGTTTCAAAATTTCAGTTCACCTACCCAAAATCTTTAGTGTAAAGCCCCCATAGTGTAGGTGCTTTTACTTTTGTAGATTTTTGGTAGGAGAGGAAAAATCTAGTCAGGCCTGACTGTAATTGCAGGCCTGAATGTTTTGATCTGGGCTGGGAGTGGCTCAGGGGTGGGGCTGGAGATGGAGGGAAGGTACACCCCTTGGACATTCCTCCCCTGAGCTGGGAAAGCTCTAGAAGGGGGATGGATGAAGAGGTGTCACTTGCTGATGTATGACAAGGAGCCCTGACCAATCCACAGGCTAGGCTGGCAGGGGGCAGGCCTCCTTAATCCCTTCAGCCCTGGAAGGATTTCCCACGTAGGACCAGAGCACTTTTTTCAATTTGGCACTGCACTGCTTTAACTGGTAATTGCGCGGTCATGAAATGCTGTACCCAATCAAAATTTGTGTCCTTTTTTTTCCCCACAAATATAGCTTTGGTTTGGTGGTATTTGTTCACCTCTGCGCTTTTTATTTTTTGCAATATAAACGAAAAAAGAATGAAAATTTTGAATAACTTTTTGTTATTAGAAAAATACAATAACCTAAATTTTAGTCATAAATGTTTGCCAAAATGCATTCAGTCCCACGTCTCGGGTAAAAAAAAAGTAAATTAGAGTATATTTATTGGTTTGCGCAAAAGTTATAGCATCTACAAACTAGGGTACATTTTCTAGAATTTATGCAGCTTTTGTTTTATGACTACCTATCTTATTTTCTGAGGTGCTATAATGGAGGGGCAGTACGAAACCCCCCCAAATGACCCCATTTTGGAAAGTAGACACCCCAAAGAATTAGCTGAGAGGCATGTTGAGCCCATTGAATATTTTATTTTTTTTGTCACAAGTGATTGAAAAATTGCAAAAAAAAAAAATTACACAAAGCTGTCACTGAAACTATATATTGCGCACACATGCCATGGGTATATGTGGAATTACACCCCAAAATACATTCTTCTGCTTCTCCTGAGTCCAGGGATACCACATGTGTGAGACTTTTTAGAAGCCTATCCGCATACAGGACCCCTATCCCCATACAGGACAGTGGCGCCGGGCGGTTATGAAGGACGTCACACTTAGCCAATCCCGCGCTAGCGCGGGACGTCTGATGTCCATTAAAGAACACGCTGGAGACACCCTGATGGAAGAGACACGCTGCTGGGGGACACCTGATGAAAGAGACACACTGCTGGGGGACACCTGATGGAAGAGGCACGCTGCTGGGGGACACCTGATGGAAGAGGCACGCTGCTGGGGGACACCTGATGGAAGAGGCACGCTGCTGGGAGACACCAGATGGAAGAGGCACGCTGCTGGGGGACACCTGATGGAAGACGCATGCTTCCGGGGGACACCTGATGGAAGAGGCATGCTGTTGGGGGACACCTGATGAAAGAGGCACACTGCTGGGGGACACCTGATGGAAGAGGCATGCTGCTGGAGGATACCCAATGGCATCTGATGGCAGGCGACGGTGGCAAGTAACACACCCTCGGCTCCCACTAATTCTGCATTATGGTGAGTTGAATGATTTCATTTTACATTACATGTAATATAAGAAATAATGCGCTTCATTCATCCTGACACCATAACAATCATGGTGCCAGGATGATTGAAGGGCTAACACCAGGTGTTTGGAGTATCTTTATCTGCTGATTGTTAAACTTTCTAGATAACACATATTGCTATTATGGTGTAGGATCTGGGCCTTCTGTCCCCTCCATCCCTCTTTCCTTCCTTCCTTCTCTTCTCTCTCCTTCCCTAACTTTTTCTTTCTTTCTTTCTTCCTTCCTCCATCCCTCGTTCATCTCAGACTCAAACCACACCCCTTCCAGCCACAGCCAATTTAAGCCACACCCACAATTTAGTTTAAACCACACCTATTTGTCACCGCGCCGCTCTCCATGTGCCGCATTTCTTCGGGTTAAAGCCCCTGCTCTTTTTCCCACCTAGCAACACCCCTGTCTGTCAGGCTTCCTGGACACCTGGTCAAAAACATTTCAGATGCCTGGGTAAAGGTCAGAGTGTTCTTGGGCCACAAGCTGGAGTTTTATACTCTCCCTCTGCCCCTCTTTGTGTTTTTCAGCCTGCCTGTGTCTCTGCACAGACTAGCAGACCAGCAAGCTGAACTTGCCTAGGGGGTTATAGATAGTGTACCAACAGAAGAAAGGTTTGAGTTTCTACCCTACCTTTTTACTGTTAGACAACCAAAAGGAGGCATTTGTCCCATTTTGGAATCTTAAGCTTCATTTATTATTTATTAGAGGTATTTATAGCGCCAACAATTTACATAGTGCTTTACATACTGTACATTCTCAGGAGTCTTGCCCTCAAGTAGCTTACAATAATAATTCCATTTCTAACCTCTGCCGATATTAAGGATGCTTACTTGCATGTCCGTATCTCTCCACAACACCTACTGTACCTTTGCTTTGCTGTACATGCTTAACACCACCAATTTGTGGCCCTACCATTTGGGCTATTTTCAGCATCCTGATTGTTCACCAGGGTTCTAGCACCTCTATTAGCTTTGCTATGCTGCAAGGACATTTCCATCATGGTATATCTAAACAATCTCCTATTGTGGGAACAGTGCGACTCTTGACTGGCAACAATGTGTGGACAGCCTAGACCCCAAAAAAGGTTGGTTGGTTCGGGAACCTTCAGAAATCAGCACTGGAACTCTCCCACTGCATGGAGTATCTTGGTCTCATCCTGGATATACAGTATCTCACAAAAGTGAGAACACCCCTCACATTTTTGTAAATATTTTATTATATCATTTCATGTGATAACACTGAAGAAATGACACTTTGCTACAATGTAAGGTAGTGAGTGTATAGCTTGTATAACAGTGTAAATTTGCTGTCCCCTCAAAATAAGTCAACACACAGCCATTAATATACCACACACTAAACTGCGCTAAAAGTCTCAAAGGAAGCTGCAGCAGAAATACTAAACATATAAAATCAATGGACTAAATATAAGCTGCGCTAATAGTACACTGTGACATTGAAGTTGTAAATAACAGGATAAAAAGTCCAAACAGTGTAGTGTTCTTTCCACCATTAAATAAATCTGTGCTGTTCCAAAAGATTGCTTAAGCACCACTAGTGCACTGGTAAGTGAGGAGAGTCCACCACCAAAGAATGTAAGGGGGCTTACCAGAACACTGGGTGTTCAACTGCACGTAAATCCCCGACCTGGGATATAGGACCATCAAAATCTTCAGCTCAGGTCAACAATTTCTCACATAGATAAACCATCCAGTTGATAGATCTCTAAAGCCTGAGAATCTCTCTCTCGTAATTAGCCACGTTTCCCAATATTCATTTAGTATGGGCGTGCATCATATGAGAAAAGAAGGGACTAATAGTGAAGTAAATTTAAAATCAAGAAATGCACATATGCCGGCCGGCTCCCGAATCCCGGGAAAGGTTTCAAAGCAGTGGTGACGTCAGCGCGTCCTCCCGACGTACGTTTCGTCACAAATGACGCCGTCAAAGGGGATAGGACGCGCCGCTGCATCACCACCCATGCATATACAAAGGCCGTCCTCCCGAGCGGCCATATTACTTTTGGGAAAAATCTCCCTTCTTGCCATACCCACGCAAACACATAAAGAAGCGTAAGCGGCCATCTTAAAGTTGGGAGTTTCGCCCATATTGATAAGACGAACACACGATTTCTTTATGTGTGTGCTCAAATACAGCAAAATGACTTTAACTGAAATTATCAAAAATATATCCATATTTAAAATAAGGATGGCTCCCTTATAAATTGTTATAATGAATGAATAAAATGTATATATTACGGAAAATTAATAAAATCAAAAATTTATTTTAATACAATCAAGTTATATGAAGTGTAACGTAAGTGAAAGTGGATATCAGTAAAAATAAAGATAAGGATAATTTATGAAAATAAGTATGAAAAAAAAAAAAAAAAAGGTTAAAAATTATAAAATGAAAAATCTTATTCCCCTACAAAAATGTTTATGTTTAGGCCACTCGAGGGTCAGATTGGGTTTACACAAGAGATTATAATGTTAGATACAAAACTCCTGGGATAAACCCACCAACAGATATATACATACTCAAAATATAAATCTCTCATGAGTACTTAAACCAAAGTTGCGAGAGGTGCATTAATTCCACACAGCCATTAATGTCTAAACTGCTGGCAACAAATTTGAGTACACCCCTAAGTGAAAATGTCCAAATTTGGACAAAGTGTCAATATTTTGTGTGGCCAGCATTATTTTCAGCACTTCTTTACCCCTCTTGGGCATGGAGTTCATCAGAGCTTCATAGGTTGCCACTGGAGTCCTCTTCCACTCCTCCATGACGATATCATGGAGCTGGTGGATGTTAAAGACTATGTGCTCCTCCACCTTCTGTTTGAGGATGCTCCACAGATGCTCAATAGGGTTTAGGTCTGGAGACATGCTTGGCCAGTCCATCACCTTTACCCTCAGCTTCTTTAGCAAGGCAGTGGTCATCTTGGAGATGTTTTTGAGGCCGTTATCATGTTGGAATACTATCGTGTGGCCCAGTCTCTGAAGTGAGGGGATCATGCTCTGCTCCAGTATGTGACAGTACATGTTGTTATTCATAGTTCTCTCAATGAACTGTAGCTCCCCAGTGCTGGCAGCACTCATGCAGCCCCAGACCATGACACTCCCACCACCAAGCTTGACTGTAAGAAAGACACACTTGTCTTTGTACTCCTCACCTGGTTGCCGCCACACATGCTTGACACTATCTGAACCAAATACGTTTATCTTGGTCTCTTGGTCCACAGGGCATGGTTCCAATAATCCATGTACTTAGTCTGCTTGTCTTCGGCAAACTGTTTGCAGGTTTTCTTGTGCATCATCTTTAGAAGAGGTTTCCTTCTGAGATGACAGCCATGCAGACCAATTTGATGCAGTGTGCGGCGTATGGTCTGAGCACTGACAGGCTGACCCCCCACCCCTTCAACCTCTGCAGCAATGCTGGCAGCACTCATACGTCTATTTCTCAAAGGCAACCTCTGAGCATGTGAACTCAACTTCTTTGGTTGACCATGGCGAGGCCTTTTATGAGTGGAACCTGTCCTGTTAAACCACTGTATGGTCTTGGCCACCGTGCTGCAGCTCAGTTTCATGGTCTTGCCAATCTTCTTATAGCCTAGGCCATCTTTATGTAAAGCAAAAATACTTTTTATCAGATCCTCAGAGAGTTCTTTGCCATGAGGTGCCATGTTGAACTTCCAGTGACCAGTATTAGAGAGTGAGAGCGATAACACCAAATTTAACACACCTGCTCTCCATTCACACCTGAGACTTTGTAACACTAATGAGTCACATGACACCGAGGAGGGAAAATGGCTAATTGGGCCCAATTTGGACATTTTCATGTAGGGGTTTACTCACTTTTGTTGCCAGAGGTTTAGACATTAATGGCTGTGTGTTGAGTTATTTTGAGGGGGCATAAAATGTACACTTTTATACAAGCTGTACACTCACTACTTTAAATTGTAGCAAGGTCATTTCTTCAGTGTTGTCCCATGAAAAAATATAATAAAATATTTACAAAAATGTGAAGGGTGTACTCACTTTTGTGAGATACTTTAGCTCTGGACAAACCGATTTCGTTGACTCTCAAGACCAGGTCAACTCTGTTCTGGTGGTACAGTAATCTGTCTCTGGAGTTGGAAAAATCTGTTCTTCCACTGTCTTGGAAGATCCTAACCATGGATACATTTTTTCAGTGCAGACGGTTTGGTCATCAGAGGAATTGCATTTCCTGATAAATATTCTGGAGCTCCAAGCAATTTGGTTTTCCCTACAAACCTGGACACCACTTCTGAAGGGTCTTCCAATCGGAATACAGTAAGACAATGCCACAGCAGCGGTGTATACCAACCATTAGGCAGGAACTAGATGTCTGGCTGTGCAAGAAAGATAAAAAATATTCTAACCTGGGCAGAACCACACTCTAGTGTTGTCTGCTGTTCACGTTTTAAGCATAGACAGTTGGCAGTCAGATTACATCAGCAAGCAGCAAATGAACCTGGGTGTGTGATTTCCACACCTGGAGGTGTTTCAGGACTTCTATCAAGATGGGAGAAGCTGAATTTGGACTTCCTGGCCTCCAGATTAAACAACAAATTGAATAGGTTTATGTCCAGATGCAGAGATCTTCTGATGGAGGTAGTGGATGCTCTGGTGACTCTGAGGGATTGGTACTATGCCTCCTCTGAAACTCCTTCCTCATGTGTTCCACAGGATCAAGATGGAGGGCTATTCCAGTGATCCTTATAGCTCTGGATTGGCCCAAGTAAATGTGATACTCCATCCTGATCAAACATCTGGCAGATACCCTGTGGGCTCTTCCAGATCTCCAGATCCAACCTGCCTGGATCTCCTTTGTCAAGGATCCTGCTTTATGGTCACAGCTTTAACCGTATAGTTGTTGAAGCCCAGGTTTTAGGAGACAGGGGTCTCTCTGAATCTATAATTCCCATGCTGTTAAAATCTAGAGCATCTACCTTCCACAAGGTTTACGTCACACATAGAGGGCATATTTTGCCTGGTGCAAGGCCATTCAATCACTTCCATGGACCTCTTTTAGAGCAGTCCTTCCACCTTCCCATGTTTCTCAGGCTCCATTGTCCCAACTGTGTTGGGTGCTGCTGGGTAGAGGACAGCGACATCAGCAAACATCCATTCGCTGATCTAGGGAAGAAGCTAGCTGAGTGCAATGTAAAATCCATTAGGATCAGTAGAAGACAAGCGAGACATTAAAGAGAACCTATCATAGCAAAATTCTATTACATAGGGTTCTAATGGTTCCATGTGTGATAACAATAAAGTTAAGTGAATAAAAAGTGCAAAAAATAAAATGTTAAACCCAAGAATTTGAGCCCTCCCCACCCCTATGTAAATGCACATATGAATCTAAACATAAGTTGATGGCTCATAATTACAGAACCATCAATTGCACTATATATATTACATATCACTGTGCATGCCAGAGAGAGAGAAAAATAATTCAATATTCACTATTAACTCTAAACTGATGACTCGTAGGGGCCTTTAAAGTGATTGTCAACTTGACAACCACTTTAACCTACAGGTAAGCCTATGATAAGGCTTACCTGTAGGTGCACTGCATATCTCCTAAACCTGTACGGTTCAGGAGATATGCACTGTTGAAGCTGTGCCGACGTCATGTTGGTACATGCGCAGTGAAGGAATGGCCTGCGTGCTGTTCCTCTACTGCGACCATGCCGTGACTGGCGGCTCCCGCGTGCATGCGCGGGAGTGACGTCACACGACTTCGGCCAGTCACAGCACCGGAGTCGCGGCTCCGGAGGGAAGAGGGGCTGAAGATGGATGCGGCCAGCACAGGGGACAGCGCTGGACGTCGCAGGCTTCATTTGCAGGTAAGTGGCACATAATGGGCTACTATGCGATGCATAGTAGCCCATTATGTTTCTACTTTACAGGGGAACATAGAGGAAGTAAACCTCATCTGGGTTTAGTTCCTCTTTAATGTGTCATCTGTAAAAAATGTGGGTTATTAAAGTTCATTGTCATTTTATGAGGGCAATTTTAAGGTTTGACATGTTGGGGTGCAACCTCATCTTTTATATTTTACCAAAAAATTTATTAGGTAATATATTGTGTTTGCGTGCACTAAAATTAATTTTAGTATATTTTTTACTAAAGATTTTGTGCTTGATAATCTGTTGCACTAATATTATGTAACAAAAATTTTGAACAACCACCATTTTATTCTCTCTGGTCTCTGCTTTCAAAAGATATATAATGTTTGGGGATTTTTAAAAATGTTAAACACATTAAAACACGTGTGCACAAAAATGCAAAAACAGCTCTGTCAGCAAAAGGGTTAATGAACAGACTTTACGGTAAGTACAAAAATCCAGTTATTTTTCTCATCACGTGTCCTGTACACAGGTAGCTCAGATCAACTGGCTATATTCATATGCAGACAAGTCACTGTCAAATGTCTAACATTAGAGCTGCAAAGGGTTACCTAATAGTATGTCACATTGATGAAGGAAACATACTTAAATCTGTACCTTTTCATGTTTGCTGGTTATTTTTCTGTACATACAGTAAAGAAGGCAAATTGATTTGTGTTGCTGCTACACAGCCAGTATGTGTCTTTACTTGGACTGTGAACAGTACCCTTAAAAATCCAGGTTCAGGTCGGACATGAATTTGAGGAAAACCCAAACCGTTCTCAGTTGGCAGTCCGGGCAAACAAATTCAGCAATTCATTCACCCGCCTCCATTAAATGTAATGATAATGCACTGCAAGGGTCTCTAATCAGTCGGCTTAGAATGGACAATAATGTAATTTTTGTTATTGCTAGTCCTCTGACTATAACATTTTGAGCATGCAGGGAACATCCACATTTTCAGTGCATTGAAGTGTTGCAAAAGGATAGGGAAAGCTGTCAAGGAGAGCTTTCGGGGTCATTTGAAGACACTTAACTTTAATTTTGATTACTAGCTCTTTGGGAAATCAACCCATCTGTTGCCCTTTTGTTATTATTGTGAGCTTATTTTATTTGTTTATTTATTTATTTATTGTTGGATTGAGGTCAGTGATCAATTTTAGCATGCTGTCCTATCAATATCAACCTTTTTTGCTGCAACTCTTTAATTTAAAACTATAGGATATAGTTTCAGTGGTGCAGTATTTTGGGGTTTTTTTTGGGGGGGGGGGGTTATATTAGTTTTTATTTTGAGACTTTTTTGTCAAATGTTAAATTGCTTCCAGGCTTCCCTTTAAAAAGGAGTTTTTTCAGCTTTGGGATTTTGGGATTTTAATTTTATTACAGGAATTTTTAACATTCATTTTATATTGATAGGTCTTTTTTTTTTATTTTGGCGTAATCAAAGTGTAGCATTCATTTGTTCCTGTCCATCTGCTCTTGGAGCTGCCTTTTGTTCACAGCCCACCACTGCACTGCTAAAAGAAAAATGATTTAAAAATGAAAGACAGTGTGCACCTAAACCACCTCACATTATATCAATCACGTTCTCTGTCCCCCCTATCCCCATAGATAAAATAAAAGCCAGGCATACGCCAGTTAGGCCTATTATCTCTAAATAAAATTGTTGTACTGCTAGAAAATTTTACACTGCTCTAAAGACTACCTGAATTCCTTTTGGAGAAAAATTGGCTGCTGAAAAGATTGTCATTTTCATTGCTGGAAAAAAAAAGAACGATAAGCTCCTTAAATGAGCTCCCTAATGAGCCTATAGCATGACTGGGATGGTGCAATGCAAGGTCCCAAGTAGAGGTGAGCAGGCTTGGAACTTAAATAATTTTTTTCCCAAAACTTTTTGTTTTTTTTCCTGGGAAAAATTGAAAAAAAGGAGTGTGAAATATGTTATTTTACAATGATAAATAATATATTATGACATGGTATTCAAACTATATAACATGAAGACCTTAATGAAAGATTTCTGAGATTTTATATTAAGTCTTAAAACATTGCGAGTTCTCTCAGCTGAAGACAAACAAATCCTGAAAAACAATTCAAATAACACCGTACTTCCCAATGCAGTTCTCAAACAAGAGAAATATGCATTTCTACCACTAGGGGGCACTGCAGGGGGAAGGTGACAGAACCTCCTACAGTTGCAGCTGGGTGATTGCTGCGATACAGTAGAGTAGATGATAGTTTCTGTCCTCTCAGGCCTTAATTGACAGGTAAGAGGGTTAATTTGTCTGATAAATTTGTTTATCTTTATAACCTTTAAATGATTCCTATTAATGTTCTCCACCACCACAGCATAATGTGATGCCTATTATCTGGTTAGTAGATCGTTTTTTCTTTTTCTCCTCTCAATAAATGGTGAGACCAACATCTAGAGTTTGAAAACATTTCCAAAGTGCAATTTCTGGTAAAGAGCAAAGCTGCAATTAGCAAATATTGTGAGAAGAAATATTCTTTTGCAAATACTATGCAGATGACAAAACACTTCCTTGCATGCCAGAGGTTACCTAAAGACATTAAAAAATACTTTATGGAATGAAATGATGAAGACCAAAATGAAAGTGCAGGTAACTTTTTCCTCCAGAGTTCTCATTCCAGAAACACTCTTTCTGCTGTTTCTGGATCATCAGAAAGTGTTTCTTCACCAGCAGCATCTTTAAGTAAGGAAGTGTTGCTAATAATAACATTTTAAAAAGCAAGTTTAGTTTATTTAGTGAATAAGCTGTACTTTTTTTTCAAGCAAAATACTAACTACTCCACACTGATTTTTTTTTCTGATGACTTTCTGGAAATTTTACATCTCTAGTCCCAGGCAGTGGTGTAGCGTGGGGGGCTGTGGCACTGGTCACAACTCCGTCTTCCTTATTTCTATTTCCAGTGTCCCAGCCTTCCAGCCTCCATGTTTAGTCTCAGGCTAGCCCCCGGCGCCCTGTGATTGGCCAAATGGGGTTATGTGCGGCTGTGGGGCTGGCCTGTCCGCGATCTCGGTTCCTGGAGTCCCGCCCCCACCTCGCTGTGAGCCACTGCTGTCTTCTCCTCCTCCTCCGGACCGATGGAAAGCAGGTGAGACTGCCTCGAGTTGTGTTGCTGGCCCTGGGGGGAGATGACATGGTCTGGGGAGAGGGAGCAGTCAGCCAGAGAGAGAGTAGACAAGCAGTTAGATTCATGCCGTGTAGTGGTCAGTATAGGAATACTGTAGGTAGTGGACAGTGTAGTGTAGTGGACAGTGTAGTGGACAGTGTAGTGCAGTGGACAGTGTAGTGTAGTTGCCAGTAGGGATGGGCCCCTGGTTCGAGTTGAACATATGTTCGACTCAAACATCGGGCGTTTGCCTGTTCGGCGAATCCAGGACATTATGGGGTGTTCATGGGAAATTCGAGTGCCACTGAATGCCCCATAATGAAATGCGCGATCACGGGGAAATGCCGCCCGCTGATTGGCCAAAGCATGCACTTGACCTGCATGCTTTGGCCAACCACAGTTGCGCTCTGCTGTGAGAGCCATGATTGGCCAAAGGCAGAGCCACGGGCAGAGCCACGGGCTCTAATCATGTGCTTTTAAAAACAAAAAACCCATTGGAACCCATGCATCCGGCGCCCCTCCTTTAGATTAGGGGCTGAGCGTATAGATTAGGGGGGCGGCACCCCTGCGCCCCGTATGGACGGGCCGCCGCTGCCCCTAACAGTGAAGCCTTCCAGCCAGACATGGTGGACCAAATAGCACGAGAAGTCTTCTTAAAGACTAAGACCCCTTTCACACCAAGGTGTTTTTCAGGCGTTTTTGCACTTAAATTAGCACATAAAAACGCATCAAAAACACTTCCCATGCATCTCAATGGATGCTTTCACACCGAGGCATCGCACTTGCTAGGCATTGATAATAGTCCTGCAAGCAGCATCTTTTCAGCTTGTTTTGACGCCCATGTCTATTGAAAATAATGGTTAAGCGCTTGAAAATACGCTTGAAAAGCGTATGAAATGGGCACTGAGGCTGTGGGAAAGGTCACATGATCGAAACACAAACGCTTGAAAAACGCTTCAAAAGCGCTTCCAAAGCGCGGCAAAAATGCACACTAAAATCATGGCGTTTTACAGGATTTTACAGGCTTTTTTCCAACGCCTTGGTGTGAAAGGAGCCTAAGTTCATCTTTAAGAAAAAAAATTTTTTGCAGGTAACCAAAAAACACTTACTGAGACAAGATAGGGTAGAAAAGATTAAGAGACTGAAGGCAGGCTATACATGATGCAATTTTCTTTCCTGCAACCATGGGTTGTTGGGAGTCGTCCCTGCCAGGAGAACACAGTGATTACTACTAGCGGCTAAAGGCGCTGGCAATAATGGCATGTAAAAATCCAACTTGGTTGTACCCAAGTCAATTGATGGAACAACTTGGGTACAATCAACCTGCCCATGCATGGATCAAATCTCTGCTGGTGCCTGCTGAACCAGTCGAGAGTCAAACCATCCATGGCCGGCTTAGGCGCACCTCAGGAGCACTCAGCCTCAAGGGCATTTACCCCTAACAGTGAAGCCTTACAGCCAGGGTAGCCAGACCTGGTGGACAAGAGCAATTGGCCAATAGCACAAGAGTAGTGTTGAGCGAACCCGGACTGTAACGTTCGGGTCCGTACCGAACTTTTGGGTGTCCGTGGCACGGACCCGGACCCGGACATTTCAAAAATCGTTCGGGTTCGGTCCGGGGTTCTGCTATTTTACTCCACGTGTTGAGAAGCTGCAGGGCAGCCAATCAACAAGCGTTTCACTGGTTTGCCCTTAGAAGCCATCACAGCCATGCCTACTAATGGCATGGCTGTGATTGGCCGGTGCATCATGTGACCCAGCCTCTTTATAAGCTGGAGTCACAGTGCTGCAGTCACATGCTCCTTGGGTTAGTATAGGGAAAGGTAGCTGACGGCGTGAGGGACAGATTTTAGCCATTTTAAGACCTGATCCTGCATCCTGAGATAGATTACTTTACTACTGCTGTCTGTGCTGTTGCTCTGAGGACAGATAGCAGAAATTAGAGATTTCA
>BLSH010481317.1:44278-64827 GCA_018402905.1 Glandirana rugosa
CCGAGGCGGACACACTAAGTAAGTGTCGCCGTCTGTCTGAACATCAAGAGTTACCTACACAACTACTCGAGTAAAACATCAGGTAACCGTGAAGGACGTCGAGTCATTGACTTTCGGGAATGTCTCCATGTCCGTCTCTCGACATCCTTTACAGACGTCCACCGACTGTAACGCGGACGTTAGGAAAGTAGTACTCACGTTATGATACGTCCGAGGGCACATTTTTTATTTATTTATTATTTACGTTAAAAAAATTTGGACGTTTTTGTACACGTAAATAATAAAAAAGAAATTCTACTTGAATCGGAAATTCTTCTGGAGAAGTCCGTGCGATCGTTCGGGTTCCGTCCGGACCCGGACCCGGACTTTGTCCCGAAGTTCGGACGGACCAGCAGAACCCGAACTTCCAGAGGTTCGCTCAACTCTACACAAGAGGTCTTCTTAAAGGCTAAGTTCATCTTAAAGAAAAAATAATAAATGCACATGTTTTTGCAGGTTTAAAAAAATTGCATTTATTATTTATTTATTTTTTACACGGGAGCCTGCATAGTATTGCACTCATGATGAAAGGATTGCAGGCGCAATGTCAGCCACCTGCAGACATTTCCTACAGCTCTCTGCCTGTACCTCTGTAAGGGCTTTCAGTTACTGAGCTGCAGGAAGTGCCAATGGACTACAAAATGAGCTCATCAACACATCCATTGAGAACTACAAGTCTGTCTGCCGCTGTGAATGAATCACACAGGCGGAGCCCCACACAGCCCCCCTAATTTTAAATATAAGAGCAGTTGTGGGAGGAGGAACCTCCACCGATTGTCATGGTGGCTCAGGGGGTGAGGGATGATGTACTTAGCAACATGTTACCCTAAATATAGGTGTAGCATGTAACATGTTGCTAACTGTCTTCTACTGACTCCCTGAGTGAGTGAGACAGAGTAAATATACAGTATAGGTTGGGAAGAGAGGATTTGTTTTATTTTTTCAGGGCTTGCAAAGGGTTCTCCTGAGCAGGTCAGGGTGCAGAGATGACCCATTAGTACGCTGACATGAGGAATCCAGAAAACAAAGTTTAATCCCACAGACAGATAATGTTTACAAATTAAAGTGACAATACACAGTGAAGACCATGTCTTTTTATGCAGCTTAACCACTTAAGGATTTCCCAGGTTAGGACCAGAGCACTTTTTGCGATTTGGCACTGCGTCGCTTTAACTGACAATTGTGCGGTCGTGCAAAGTTGTACCCAAACAAAATGTGCGTCCTTTTTTTCCCACAAATAGAGCTTTCTTTTGGTGGTATTTGATCGCCTCTGCGTCATTTCTGATCACCGCTATAAACAAAAGAAGAGCGACAATTTTGCAAAAAAAACAGTTTTTCTTACTTTTTGCTAAAATACAAATGCAAAAAAAATAAATAAATAAAAAAACATTTTTTTTCATCGGTTTTGGCCGATTTATATTCTTCCTCATATTTTTGGTAAAGAAAATCGCAATTGGCATTTATTGATTGGTGTGTGTAAAAGTGGCCGCGTTTACGGATGATGAGAATTAATTTCTGGGGTTTTTATTTTTTTTTTACTAGTAATGGCGGTGATCTGCAATTTTTAGCGGTACTGCGATATTGGGGCAGACATGTCGGACCATTTTGACACTTTTTTGGGACCAATAACATTTATACAGCGATCAGAAATTTAAATGTCCACTAATTACTGTATAAATGTCATTGGCAGTGAAGGGGTTAACCTGCAGGGGGAGATATAGGGGTTAACTGTGTTCCCTAGGCGTGTGCTAACTGTGGGGGGGGGGGCTGGGCTACCATGGGCATAAGAGATCTAACTGATCCCAGTGACAGGGATCAGTAGATCTTCCATGCCCCCACTAACAGAGCGGGGAACCGCTGTGCTTACATCGGCGGTTCCCCATTCTTTTGCTGTGGCCGCTCATTGCGGCTCGCCGGCGGACATCCAGTCCGCCCGAGCCGCGGGCACACTCCTCAGGAGTACGGCGTGCGCCCCCTAGCGGTCACCCGCAAATCAACGCTTATTTACGGGGCAATTCGCGGGACGCATCCACACTGCCACCGTAAATATACGGTGGGCAGTGTGGAAGTGGTTAAAGTACAACATTAAAAAGATGAGATAGGGTAGATTTGAGAGGGGGCTGTAATCTGGTCTATGGTTTAATCTTTATAGCAATATGCGCCCCCTTCCAGGGGAATTAGTACTGAGTTACATTAGTATTGTATTAGTACACCCACCACCCAACGATTTGTACCTGCCACACTCCAGTCACTAAGGCTGGGTTCACATATATGCAAATTGGATGCATTTTGAACCGATCCGATTTACATAACATGCAAACACTTGTCCTTTGCAATTTTAGGTCCGGTTCCGGTGCAAATTCAAGTAAAATTTTGCACCCGAATTGCACCTAAACCGATGAACAAAGCAGCACCGGACTCCTTTTAAAAACTGACTGCAAACTGCAGCCGGACATTAGTGAACCTATCCTGAATTACAATTTTTCTGCTCTGTGTAAACACGGTGTTTGAGATCTTGGGTGATGTTGTTGATCAAATTTGGTCATAATTTATAGAGTGATTTGCTCTGGCTTATTGAACAAGTCTGCATGTGTATGTTTGCTTTGACTACAATATCTCACATAAGTGAGTACACCCCTCACATTTTTGTAAATATTTTATTATATCTTTTCATGTGACAACACTGAAGAAATGACACTTTGCTACAATGTAAAGTAGTGAGTGTACAGCTTGTATAACAGTGTAAATTTGCTGTCCCCTCAAAATAACTCAACACACAGCCATTAATATCTAAACCACTGACAACAAAAGTGAGTACACCCCTAAGTAAAAATGTCCAAATTGGGCCCAAAGTGTCAATATTTTGTGTGGTTGCCACTGCCTTAACCCTCTTGGGCATGGAGTTCACCAGAGCTTCACAGGTAGCCACTGGAGTCCTCTTCCACTCCTCCATGACAACATCACGGAGCTGGTGGATGTTCCATTTGAGGATGCCCCACAGATGCTCAATAGGGTTTAGGTCTGGAGACATGCTTGGCCAGTCCATCACATTTACCTTCAGCTTCTTTAGCAAGGCAGTGGTCTTCTTGGAGGTGGGTTTGGGGTCGTTATCATGTTGGAATACTGCCCTGTGACCCATTCAAAGAAGGGAGGGGATCATGCTCTGCTTCAGTATGTCACAGTACATATTGGCATTCATAGTTCCCTCAGTGAACTGTAGCTTCCCAGTGCCGGCAGCACTCATGCAGCCCTAGACCATGACACTCCCACCACCATGCTTGACTGTAGCCAAGACACACTTGTCTTTGTACTCCTCACCTGCTTGCCGCCACACACGCTTGACACCATCTGAACCAAATAAGTTTATCTAGGTCTCATGAGACCACAGGACATGGTTCCAGTAATCCATGTCCTTAGTCTGCTTGTCTTCAGCAAACAGTTTGCGGGCTTTCTTGTGCATCACCTTTAGAAGAGGCTTCCTTCTGGGATGACAGCCATGCAGACCAATTTGATGCAGTGTGCGGCTTATGGTCTGAGCACTGACAGGCTGACCCCCTACCCTTTCAACCTCTGCAGCATTGCTGGCAGCACTCATGTGTCTGTTTCCCAAAGACAACCTCTGGATATGACACTCAACTTCTTCTTCATGGTGAGGCCTGTTCTGAGTGGAACCTGTCCTGTTAAACCGCTGTATGGTCTTGGCCACCATGCTGCAGCTCAGTTTCAGGGTCTTGGCAATCTTCTTATAGCCTAGGCCATCTTTATGTAGAGGAACAATTCTTTTTTTCAGATCCTCAGAGAGTTTTTTGCCATGAGGAGCCATGAACCATGAACTCCAGTGACCAGTATGAGAGAGTGAGAGCGATAACACCAAATTTAACACACCTGCTCCCCATTCACACCCGAGACCTTGTAACACTAACGAGTCACATGACACCAGGGAGGGAAAAGGGCTAATTAGGCCCAATTGGACATTTTCACTTAGGGGTGTACTCACTTTTGTTGCCAGCAGTTTAGACATTAATGGCTGTGTGTTGAGTTATTTTGAGGGGTCAGCAAATTTACACTGTTATACAAGCTATACACTCACTACTTTACATTGTAGCATAGTGTCATCTCTTGATGTGACAGTGTTGTCACATGAAAAGATATTATAACATTTTTACAAAAATGTGAGGGGTGTACTCACTTATGTGAGATACTGTGAGATACTGTATGTATTGATTCAGATTCCCCAAAATTGGTGTAGATGTTTGTTACATTTCTAAGCATCCATGTGCTTCTAATACAACATAAATTACAAGCTAAGCCCAGAAACCCACTTATAGGAAAGTTACTGTCTTGTACACTTATGTGGTAAACATTCTGAAAATCGAATAAATACATATGAAAACACATACAAAATATATTGTAATTTGCATTAAGCATCCTGTAACTTTTTTGAGGAAGGAAGACTGATTGCCATCAACAAGACATGGCGATGCCTTTATAAGACAGCAAGTATAATGCATACTTATCAGATGTCAAATGTGCTATTTTGTATGTTTTTATCTAAATTACATTTTTATGCTGTTGTTTTTATGATTAACTTCACCCACTACTGATATTACTTTTTGACATGGTAATTGGCCATTAAATCAAATTTGCATATCTGTTATCTGTCAAAGAAGCCATACGTGAGCTATCCCTACCAGCATTATACATTTCTTCCAAGTGCTATAAAACCAAAAAAATGGCATCACACTCTTCTGGATTTTCCATAAAATAGAATCACTAAATCATTAAAGCCTAACCCCAAGTTTATTTTCACTTTAAAAAGTTTGTTTCTGCCCAGCTGGGGGCAGGCAGGGGTGGTGATGTTACACTCTCTACCTTGTCCAATAAGAGAACAGTTTGCATCCATTGAGAGGGTGCAAAGCATTCTCTAAATGCCATGCATGAAATGCAGTAAAAGTTGATAGTCCTCTGTACACCTGCTTCAGGCCTTAACAGACCCTGCTTTGCCCCTTGGGCACAAGTTTATTTGCCCGAAGATGTTGTCATATGGAGGTTGGGAAAGGGGTCGAGTCCTGGGAAAAACTGGTGGGAACCCAAGATCCCCCCGCCCTCACCTCAAAAATAAAAAAAACATGTGTGTGTTTGTCTGGGTATCTGTGTGTGTGAATCTAGAGGATGCCCCCATGCACTGTAAGGGGGAAATCCTGCAGACTCTCATGTAGAAGATAATGCCAGGAACTCTGATGTGGGGGGGCTCTTGTGACCAGAAACCACCTTACGCAGAGTGGATACACTAAGGTAAGGGGGGGGGGAGTTCCTGATATAAGGGGTACCTTTATATCAGTGCCCCCTTACATTATTGTATTCACTCCCCCTTACATCAGTGACCACCCCCTCAGACTGGCCAGGTGGCGCTGTCACTTACCTCCTCCCAGGTTCACCGTGCAGGGCTCAGTCAGACGGCTCCAGTTTGGCAGCTCTGGTTTTATCCTATAGTCTCCTCTCCACAGTCCACACACGTCTGACTTCTCCCATGATCCCCATCCCAGCAGCGCTCCCACTTTTGACTCCTCTCCAGACTCCCCCTCAGAGACTGCAGACATGATAAAAGACAAGAGATGGTCAGAGATTGCAGACACGATAAAATGGTTAGAGGCTGTGGACATGGTTCAGGAGATGGTTAGATGCTGTGTGCATGCTACAGAAGATGGTTAGATGCTGCAGACATGGTACAGGAAATGGTTAGTTGCTGCGGACATGGTACAGGAGATGGTTAGATGCTTAGATGCTATGGTCATGGTCAGGGCCAGCGCCAGTGTAAAGCAACTCAGGCGGCCACCTGAGGGCGCCAGGAGAGGGGGTGGCCGCCAAAGCCAGGGGCTTTGCCAGCGCTGGCGCACAGTCGCACCTGTACACAGTTTGCAGACACTACCACTGCCTCAGGCAGCGCAGCATAGCCCGGCCGTGTACTGTTAACTTTAGCCGCTCACCTCTCCTATCTCTAGTCCCGTCGCTACTACTCTGCCTCCTCTGCAGAGTAGAAGCAACCTCGGCTCAAAGACACCGCCCCCTTCAGCTCCTGAGACGAGGATCGCTGGATCCTGTTAAAGAAAGTCCCCCCTCCCACCTGGGCAGTGACAGAGTGAAAGTCAGGAAAGCCCTCAGTTCAGCAACACACAGAGACCATCGCCGCTGAACTGGAGGGCGTATGAGATGAGGGGGAGTCAGGGGAGGAGCCTAGAGCCAGGTGAGACCAGGGGGAGGGGTCAATGCCAGCAGAAGGCTCAGGAGGATCACGAGTGGCACAGGTGCCATTACAGATGGAAGGTAGGGGCAAGCAAGCTGCTTCTAGCTTAATGATGTCAGAATCTGCCTGTGATTATTATTATACTAGCCCTGCCCTTAAGCCATGTCATCAGTTTCTTGGGCCATGTCTGCAGTCTCTTGAGGCATGTCCGCAGTCTCTTGAGTCATGTCCGCAGGCTCTTGAGCCATGTCCGCAGTCTCTTGAGGCATGTCCGTAGTCTCTTGAGTCATGTCCGCAGGCTCTTGAGCCATGTCCGCAGGCTCTTGAGCCATGTCCGCAGTCTCTTGGGCCATGTCCGCAGTCTCTTGAGCCATGTCCGCAGTTTCTTGAGCCATGTCCGCAGTCTCTTGAGGCATGTCCGCAGTCTCTTGAGCCATGTCCGCAGTCTCTTGGGGCATGTCCGCAGTCTCTGATAGTCTCCTGTGCCATGTCCACAGTCTATGATAGTCTCTTGGGGCAGGTCTGCAGTCTCTGATAGTCTCATGTGCCATGTCCGCCGTCTCTGATAGTCTCTTGTGCCATGTCCACAGTCTCTGATAGTCTCTTGAGCCATGACTGCAGTCTCTGATAGTCTCTTGAGGTATGTCCGCAGTTTCTTGAGGCATGTCTGCAGTCTCTTGGGCCATGTCCGCAGTCTCTTGAGGCATGTCCACAGTCTCTTGAGCCATGTCCGTAGTCTCTTGAGGCATTTCCAGGCATGTCTGCAGTCTCTTGAGCCATGTCCGCAGTCTCTTGAGCCATGTCCGCAATCTTTTGAGGCATGTCCACAGTCTCTTGAGGCATGCCCACAGTCTCTTGAGCCATGTCCGCAGTCTCTTAAGGCATGTCCAGGCATGTCTGCAGTCTCTTGAGCTATGTCCGCAGTCTCTTGAGCCATGTCCGCAATCTTTTGAGGCATGTCCACAGTCTCTTCTTCAGCCATGTCCACAGTCTCTTCAGCCATGTCCGCAGTCTCTTCAGCCATGTCCGCAGTCTCTTAGGCCATGTCCACAGTCTCTTGAGCCATGTCTATAGTCTCTTGAGCCATGTCTACAGTCTCTTGAGGCATGTCCACAGTCTCTTCAGCCATGTCCGCAGTCTCTTGAGCCATATCCGCAGTCTCCTGAGCCATGTCCACAGTCTCTTGAGGCATGTCCACAGTCTTTTGAGGCATGTCCGCAGTCTTTTGAGGCATGTCTGCAGTTTCTTGATTCATGTACGCAGTCTCTTAAGGCATGTCCGCAGTCTCTTGAGACATGTCCGCAGTCTCTTGAGCAATGTCCGCAGCCTCTTGAGCCATGTCTGCAGTATCTTGAGGCATGTCCGCAGTCTCTTGAGCCATGTCCGCAGTCTCTTGAGGCATGTCCACAGTCTCTTCAGCCATGTCCGCAGTCTCTTCAGCCATGTCCTCAGTCTCTTCAGCCATGTCCGCATTGGGCCATGTCCGCAGTCTCTTGAGCCATGTCCGCAGTCTCTTGAGCCATGTCTTACAGTCTCTTGTGGCATGTCCGCAGTCTCTGATAGTCTCTTGTGCCATGTCCGCAGTCTCTGATAGTCCCTTGAGCCATGTCTGCAGTCTCTGATAGTCTCTTGTGCCATGACCGCAGTCTCTGATAGTCTCTTGTGGCATGTCCACAGTCTCTGATAGTCTCTTGTGCCATGTATGCAGTCTCTTACAGTCTCTTTTGCCTTGTCCGCAGTCTCTTACAGTCTCTTGTACCATGTATGCAGTCTCTTGTGCTATGTATGCAGTCTCTTACGCCATGTATGCAGTCTCTGACGGTTGGTGGGGCACCAAAATGTATCTTTGCCTAACTACACAAAAATCCTTGCACTGGCCCTGGACATGGTACAGGAGATGGTTAGATGCTGCGGACATGGTACAGGAGATGGTTAGATCCTGAGAAAATGGTACAGGAGATGGTTAGAGGCTGCAGACATAGTACAGGAGATGGTTAGAGGATGCAGACATGGTACAGGAGATAGTTAAAGGCTGCTTCTAGCTGAATGGTGTCAGAATCTGCCTGCGATTATTATTATACTAGCCCTGCCCTTAAGCCATGTCCGCAGTCTCTTGAGCCATGTCTGCAGTCTCTTGAGCCATGTCCGCAGTCTCTTGAGGCATGTCAGCAGTCTCTTGAGGCATGTCTGCAATCTCTTGAGGCATGTCCACAGTCTCTTGAGCCATGTCCGCAGTCTCTTAAGGCATGTCCACGGTCTCTTGAGGCATGTCCGCAGTCTCTGATAGTCTCTTGTGCCATGTCCGCAGTCTATGATAGTCTCTTGTGCCATGTCCTCCGTCTCTCATAGTCTCTTGTGCCATGTCCGCAGTCTCTGATAGTCTCTTGAGCCATGTCCGCAGTCTCTGATAGAGTCTAGTGCCATGTCCGCGGTCCCTTACAGTCTCTTGTGCCATGTCTACAGTCTCGGTTAGTCTCTTGTGCCATGTCCCCCGTCTCTGATAGTCTCTTGTGCCATGTCTGCAGTCTCTGATAGTCTCTTGAGCCATGTCCGCAGTCCCTTACAGTCTCTTGTGCCATGTCCACAGTCTCTGATAGTCTCTTGTGCCATTCTCGCAGTCTCTGATAGTCTCTTGAGCCATGTATGCAGTCTCTGACAGTCTCTTGAGTCATGTCCGCAGTCTCTGATAGTCTCTTGTGCCATGTCTGCAGTCTCTGATAGTCTCTTGTGCCATGTCCGCAGTCTCTAATAGTCTCTTGAGCCATGTCCGCAATCCCTTACAGTCTCTTGTGCCATGTATGCAGTCTCTGACAGGCTCTTGAGTCATATCCGCAGTCTCTGGAGCCATGTCCGCAGTCTCTGATAGTCTCTTGTGCCATGTCCGCAGTCTCTGATAGTCTCTTGTGCCATGTCCGCGGTCTCTGATAGTCTCATTTGCCATGTATACAGTCTCTTACAGTCTCTTGTGCCATGAGTCTGAGTGTTACTGCTTTCCATTCAAAAATGGAGCCAGGTGGCGCTGATACACCACTGTGCCAGGGCTGCAGGCTTCAGAAAGGCGAATGCACGGTTGCCCTGTCGGCTCACGGCCCTATTTTTTATGGGCGCCACTGCCCATAACGGACTTTTACAGGCAGCTCAAAAATGGGCTGAGATTTATGGGCTGCCCATAAATTAACGGGTGGTTGACAACACTGGCCTCAATCAGTGTGCGGCTGCGACACTTACTATTGCGAGCTGTATTGGCGGCTGCTGGTATAGCGCCTGCCCTACAGCTCGCATACTTCAAAGGCCAGTCCTGTAGCACGCGGCTGCTAATGGGAAAGCCATTTCTGCTGTGGAAAAAGTACAGGAACGCCGTTACCATGCATTCCTGCAGGATTCGAGCCCTGGGTTAGGAGAAGGAGGAGTCCACATCAGGAATGTCTTTGCATTGATTATTGAATTAATAGATGCAAAGACATTGAAATCTATTCCTTGAAGGTGGCAGGTGGCATGCAAAGCATATCCCTGTATAGTGTGTACTTGTCGCAATTAAAAGCAGTAAGGGGTTGATTTACTAAAGCTGGAGAGTGCAAAATCTGGTGCAGTTTTGCACAGAAACCAATCAGCTTCCAGGATTCTTTGTCAGAGCTTAATTGAACAAGCTGAAGTTAGATGCTAATTGGATACCATGCACAGCTGCACCAGATTTTGCACTCTCCAGCTTTAGTAAATCAACCCCTAAGTGTCACTTCTGTCTGCTGTTTCATACCTCTGCTATTTGCATGAATCACTTCTGACAAGTTTTCCTGACACCAAGAGAAAAACGGTGATAGGAGAGGAACCTCCAGCTAATTGACAGCCTCAGCTCTGTTCATGTGTGCTGTGTGAAGGGAGTGTGTCCCTTCCTTCCAATCAACTCTCAGAGCTCTCCTCGCTGAGCTCTGCAGAGTGTAACTTCAGCTCTCTGCCCCCTTTTTTGTGAACTCTCAGACAAGCTTATACATTTTGGAATTTGAAAGGATGTAGAGAAGGTAAAAGTGCAGATAAACAGGTACAACTTATGTAGAAGGATTTGTTTTATCTCTGTGTATCACGTGAGGATAGTGTCAGGACCTGTGTACTTGCTTGGGTCACGTGCTGGTGGCACCGTTGTGTGGAGAACCAAAGGGTGTAGTTCTGGTGGCCACCAGCGGGTGTCTCCCAGCAGATGGAGCATACAGGTTGTTAGATTGCACTTGATGGGACTGCTGGGATTATATAAGCCCGCGTTGCACCCAGTCCCAGTGCTTTAGTATTTTCCCTGCAAGCTGTGTCCCTGCCCGAGTCTGACCCATTCTGATCCGCTCTGATCCCTGATCCTGACCCAGAGACCTGACCCCTGAACCTGCTTCCTGCTTCCTTACTCGCCTTCTGCTCCCAGTAGCCTGGCTCCCTTTTCCCCTTATCTGATATCCCCCTGTTTTGTTTACTGTGTTTTCTACACTTGTATTTAGTTAGGTGTTATTTTGGGTTTGCTGTGTTTTTTCATCTTTTACTTGCTTGTTTATGTTTACTGGTGTTTGGTGTTTGAAGTGTGTCATTTTCATTAATAAACATATTTTTCACATGTCCATATGGTCTTGATTCCTTTAGGTGCAGCCAATTGATCTGTTTCCCCTTGCTGGATGCTTAAATCCCCTGACAGATAGTTCCTTCACTGGTTATATGTGAGGGTTTATAACCACTTTGCGTTACACCAGTGTTCCTCAACTCCAGTCCTCAAGGCCCACCAACAGGTCATGTTTTCAGGATTTTTTATGCATTTTTGCACAGGTGATTTGATCAGTTTCACTGCCTTAGTAATTACCACAGCTGATTCATCTGAGGGAAATCCTGAAAACATGACCTGTTGGTGGGCCTTGAGGACTGGAGTTGGGGAACACTGCGTTACACAGTCCAGCATAGTTCAGAGAGATGTGGCCTGAGAGGAGAAACACGAGGAGGTCACAGGAGATGTACCTCAGAGTCTGGGGGATGCGAATAGTCCCAGAAAATGCATCCTTCTAGAGCTGCAGGCTTCCCCCTTAAGGGAAAGCTAAATGCTTAAGGCCCAACCTCTTATATGTTCATCTGGTCCAGTCCACCCACAGACAAAACCAGTGTAGCGCCCCCATAGTCATAGATGCGTTTTGTAGTGAGATTTTGCTAGGAGAGGCAAAATTTAGTCAGGCCTGACTGTAAGTACAGGCCTGAATGTTTTGATCTGGGCTGGGGAGTGGCTCAGGGAATGGCTGGAGACAGAAGGAAGGAACACCCCTTGGATTTCCCTCCCCCTTGAGCAGAGAAGGTTCTGGAAAGGGGTAATGAATGAGGAGGTGTCACTTCCTGATGTATGACAAGGGGCCCTGACCAATCTACAGTCTGGATTGGCAGGGGACAGGCCTCCTTAAATACAGCCATCTGCCAGCAGGGGGGAGGAGAGTGCCGGGTGGAAGATGTAGCAGAGGTGCCGTACAGGCCATTACCCGGGAGGGAGCCCCCAGTCTGGGCGGGGGGAGGTTGACCTTGAGGCCTGGAGACTCAGGTGCACCCAGGAGTGGAGTTGAGTCCTGGAGCAGCACAAGGGAGTAGGAGAATGGCAGAGGTGCTACGGAGAACATTTTAAAGTATCCACTGGAGTCGATGAGTGACAGACCTAGGAGCTGGAAGAGAAAGGCCGGAGCAGTTTGGGAGAGGAATAGTGGACAGTCTGTGGAAGCCTTGGGAGCCAGTCAGGGGAAGGAGTGTCACTGTAAGGAAAGCAGGTCGGTGGGCCCTGGAAGAGGGATGGGCTGGGAGTTGTAGTCCATAAATGCCCGGCTAGCACCAACGTACTAAGCTACACTTTGAGGGGGTCCAAGACCCTGCCCTATAACGGGTGGTCCAGAGGCACTGCTGACAGTTTGCAGGTCTCACCATGTGCTAGCTGCGGTGAAGAGCAAGGAGTTGTGTGAGCCTGATAAATTCCCTTCAGGTCAGGAATTAAGTGATGTGCTGGAGAGAAGTAAAAGAGCAATAGTCTGCAAGTGATGTGCTGGAGAGAAGTGAAGGAGCAATAGTCTGCAGAAGAGATGTGCTGGAGGAAGTAGAATGTATATACGGTCGTGTATATAGGAGGTTCCGTAACCAATTCTTTGGGCATCCCGCAGTCACCCCTTTTTCCCATTCAACTTAAATCCCCTAAATAAAACAAACAAAAACAAGAGCCGGCCTGTTCAGTGACTTCGGATGTGTGAGATATGGTGGGATTGAGGGCAGTTATAAGGTGAACCAGAACTACCAGCTACTCCCAAGGGAGCACATGGCTACATCATTAATCACACTTCTAATGGCAACTAACTCAGGAAGCTCACTGCCCACCTGATATATCCTTACCCAGTGTGCCCTTCTCCTAACGGGGCATTGTTGGCACTTAACCCTAACACCTCCTGATACCAACCCCCCCCCCCCAACTTATGTCTGTGGAGATATCTAGCGGCCAAAAAGGGAATAACAAAAGGTCGTCTATGTGCCATACCCTACACTTTTTACGTTATTGACCTTTAAAAAGTATGCAAATCAAGGGTTATGACTCCACTCTAACTTTCTACCATGAATACTTGTTCCAGGTGAGTGACCCAGAAAGTATTGAAACAAGAGATAGTCAACTATGATTTTTAGAAAGAAGTCATGTCATCTACTGTATTTCTATAACTACAAATTTCCTTTAACCGCTTGCTGCCTGCGCTGTAGCTGAAAGACGACTACAGCACGGGCTTCCATATGCCGGGCAGGGGTACATGGACGTTCTCCTGTGATCACACTGCCCGCGCGGCACGCTCTTTGATCACCGATTCCTTTGGATTCAGCTGATCACAGATTGGGGTAAAGGGCCAATCACAGCGACCCTTTACCACGTGATCAGCTATCATGCAATGACAGCTGGTCACAGGATGTATACACAAGCTAGTTATCAGCTTTCATTTGCTCACGCTGACAACGCAAGGAGAGAAGTAGAAAGCAGATAATCGGCTTGTGTTAGGGACATGTGCACTGATAATCAGGGCACTGATTATCAGTGTCCTGATTATCAGTGCAGTTCCAACAGTGCCCATCAGTGCCACCTACCAGTGCCTTTCAGTGCTGCCTATCAGTGCTGCCTATCGGTGCCACTGCTCAGTGCCCTTCAGTGCCCCCTATCAGTGCTGCCTCATCAGTGCCCACCATTACTACCTCATCAGTGCCCATCAGTGCCACCTATATCAGTGCCCATCAGTGCAGCCTATCAATGCCCATCAGTGCAGCCTCATCAGCGCACATTAGTGAAGGAGAAAAATTATCTATTTGCAAAATTATATCAAACTATGAAAAATGTTTGTTTTTTTTCCAAAAATGTCGGCTTTTTTTGTTTGTTTAGCAAAAAATTAAAAACCCAGTGGTGATTAAATACCACCAAAAGCAATTGTAATTCAAAATGTGACAGCACTGAAAGCTGGATATTGGCCTGGGCAGGTAGGGGGTAAAAGTGCCCAGCATGCAAGTGGTTAAAGTGACACTGTTACCTTGTACATTAAAGACAAGAGGCAGTGACTTTTTAAAGTTGCTCCCCTGACTGCTCGGTTACTTATATTGCTATTGCTTCCCCGACGCTCCTACCTGCCTCCTACCTGACAGTTATTTGGTCAGTGACAGTGATTGGTCTAAAAGCCAATTGCTAGGCCCGACTACTGTTGCATGACTGAGGTAGTGACATCACCACTCCAACACCAGCTGACATTAGAGGTTTTAATTCCAACTTCCCTAGGGGGAAGGAGCAGCAGGAGAAGAACGCTAGTAAGTTGAATATTGGTATTTGCAATAATAATAATGCCATGCAGAATTAATAAAAAAAGAGTCATGTTATAAAATAAACCACAACATTTTCCAGATATATTTTTACAGTTAGGCCGGCCATAGACAATTTGAATCTCAGCCGGTTCAGCAAGGATTCGAAACGTGTGTGGGCAGGCTGAATGTACCAAGTTGAACAATCGATTATCTTGGGTACAACCAGCTTGCTGGATTTACTTGCGGTTATCGCTGGTGGCTGCTATAGCCTCTAGTAATAATCACTTTGTTCTCACGGCTGGGAAGGCTTCCCCCGCCCCCGTCCCCCGCTGGGAGCAGACAATTGCCTCGGCAGGAGGGATTCCCCTGTCAGCACTGTCTGTGTTGATGGGGTGTAGCCATGTGTTCCCTTGAGAGTGGCTGGAAGTAGTGGTTCACCTTATAGCTGCCCTCAATCACACCATATTTCACACATCCATAGACACTGACCAGGCTGGCTCTTGTTTTTTTGTTGTTTTATTTAGGGGAAATAACTTGGATGGGGATAAGGGATGACTGTGGGATGCCCAAAGAACTGTAGTACACAAGCTCCATGTATGCTCCTGTATATGCACACTTTCACTGCAGACTGTCCCTCCGAACCTCAAGGCCCCAAGGTCACCCTCCCCAGACTGGGGCGACCTCCCAGGTAGGGGCCTCCACAGCGCCTCTGCTACATCTCCAGACTTCCACCCGACACTTCTCCTCCCAGATTGGGCTGATTCAGAGTATTTAAGGAGGCCTGTCCCCTGCCAATCCTGCTTGAGGATTGGTCAGGGCTCCCTAGAGTACTCAAAATGGCTCCATCTATCTCCCAGCTCTCTGACCAGAAAACCTCCTCCAGGTTTCTAGAAAGAAGTGGTCACCTCATCTGTCAAATCCACTCAATCCTCCCTGAGCCACTCCTCCCAGCCCAGATCAAAACATTCAGGCCTGCTCTTACACTCAGTCCTGACTAAATTTTACCTCACCTAGCAAACCCTGCTAGAAAAATGCACCTACACTGTGGGGGCGCTACACTGGGAATCGTGCAAATTTCTTTCCTGCAACCCATGGTTGCAGGAAAGTAATTCACACCGTCTATGGCCAGCCTAACTCTTCAAATGTAAGCTGTATCTTTATCAAAGCAGCAGCACTAAGTTCTATTGGCAGTCATTACTCACCAGATATAATCTGCTTTTGTTGTAAGATATTATTGATTAACAATGTGTAGCCTGGTGTTTAGCTGACAAGACAGCAGAAGATATAGAGACTCTGTTCTGTTGCTCTGTTTGGGTCCACACAAGATTTCTTGCTGATACAGCTAGTGTTTTGCTGGAGGCAAAAGGGCATTCCTCTTGGGCCTAGGACCATGACCCAGACTGCTGGGAGCCTGTTGTGCAGCAAGGAGACACCCGCTGAGGATGCCAAGTACATGGATTGTGTACACAGGACTGGTGAGATGCTGCTAGCCAATCATACACTGCAGCTGCTAGCAGAGAGACTGATTGCAAGTAAGGGCTTATTCACGCAACAATGCATTCGTTAACACATTTTCTTTGCATTGCATTTTTTGTATAGCATTGTAATGTGTTGGCGTGCATTTTACATGCAATGTTTTTTTTTTTTTCCTTGTTATCCTTGACTTGTTTGATTTGCCTTGCAGTGTATTGTGTTTATGCGCATTTGTGTGCATTGGAACACATTGCATTGCGCTGCGCTGAAAAAAATAGCGCATGCCGTACTTTTTTTTCAGCTCTGGGCAAATGTAACGCAATGCACTGATGTGAAGTACATCCATAGGGAACCATTATTTTTTGGTTTCCATGTGTTGGGAAAGCTGGAACGCCTATGGATTGGGACTCGGCTGGCATTTCAGGGACCCCGGACTCCCACATAACAGTACTCACGGTATTCAGGTCCCCGGCCAGGCCGCAGGCCATGACAGCCTCCTCTCTTCCCTTGTCCTCTGCCATCACAGGGGAGTCGCTTAGCTGCAACTCTACCCTGCCTTGATGAGTTGATCCTAGGCCCACCTTGGCCTTCCAAACTTCCGTGGCTGCGGATTGTATTGCCCTGAGCGTAGGTCCACCGTGTATTATAATGGCTCCTGTTGTGTAAAGACCAGCCTAGTGAGCGGTTTGTCACGATGGCCACACCAGGCCCAAGCAGTGACCCCCGCAGTTGGAATTCGGCAGTCTGGGCAGATTAAACACAGCCGCTCCGTTCCATCGATCATTCCCATAGCGAGTCCCCCACAAGGCTCCAATCGGACTCCAGTGTCCATCAGGGTCCGCTCTGGCTTCACTGGCAACCAGGTAAGCGCTGGCATAAGTTGTCTACCTTCCAACATCTTTCTCCTTGTGGTGTCTGATGCTAGCTGTAGGCGCGTAGCTTCTTCAAGGGTGTTTTGCGCCGCCCCCACGTTACCAGACGAGCTGGCACCAAATGTCCTGATAAGCAGGCTTCCTGCATGTCACGATGCTGTAACCCCTTGTGTGAAGGACAAAACTTGTCCAGACTTGCTGACTCTGATGGGGGTTGCCAGTGGCAACAGTAAGTAGTAGTATCCACTGTTCTGCTAGAAAGCACACCTCAAACACAGTCTCTCCCCTTAGCAACAAGAACAGTCTCAGGCACACTTTACTGATTGCAGGAATTGGAGCCGACACTTGCAAAGCACTTTTAATGCCCAGCTTTAGCAGAACGCTGGGCATATTTATAATCCAGCGGTAATGTCCGGCCATGGCATTGGGCAAGATATATTTGTAATCCATAGGCACGTTCGCCCGCTGTGGCTGCCACGGGTAATGACACATGGTACAAAGTCACTGAATTGAGGATTAATATTTAAGTGTCCGTCCCCAGCACTGTTTGGGGCGACTGAGTAAGCAGGCCGCAATACTGCTGGCGGCTCCCGCTGTTTGCTATGGACAGTGGCACAGTTATTTAGCACAGTTCAGGGCAGAGCACACAGTCCTTGTCCCCGTTAAAGCCACATCAACAATGCACAGGTTACACAATCCTGTCTCAGTTCTCGTGCAGTTGCTATGGGCGATGACTGGCAGCCTTACAGGTAATCCCGGGAAAACAAGCCCCCATATGTAGCCAAGTGCTCCCTTGGGAGTAGCTGGTGGTAATGGTTCACCTATAGCTGCCCTCAATCCCACCATATCTCACACATCCGTAGACACTGACCAGGCTGGCACTTGTTTTTGTTGTTTTATGTAGGGCAAATAACTTGGATGGGGAAAAAGGTGTGATGCCCTAAGAATTATGTTACACAAACTCCATATACAGTCCTGTATATGCACACTGACACTACATACTATCCTTCTGCAGTCTGTTACTCCTCGCAACTCTCCAGCACACCACTTGCTGACCGTTTCTCCTGCAGTTCTCTCTCTAGCACTGAACTTGCAGACTACTACTCCTTCACTTCTCTCCAGCACTTCACTTAGTTTCCAGCTCGAAAGATAATTTATCAAGCTTCTCTACTCTTTTCTCTTTACCACGGCTAGCACATGGTGAGGCCTACACTGTGCCAGCAGGACCTCAGGTGGCTGAATATGTAGCAAAATACTTGAGTGCTACAACTCCCAGCCCATTCCTCTTCCAGGTCCCACCGACCTGCTTTTCCTCAGTGACACTCCTTGGTCAGGGCTCCTTAGAACACTCCAGATGGCTCCACCTATCTCCCAGCTCTCTGACCATAAACCCTCCTCCAGGTTTCTAGAAAGAAGTGGAGGGTTCTGGTGACCTCATCTGTTGAATCAACTCAATCCTCCCTGAGCCACTCCCCCCAAGCCCAGGACAAAACATTCAGGCCTGCACGTACAGTCAGACCTGACTAAATTTTGCCTCTCCTAGCAAAACCATGCTACAAAAAACGCACCTACACTATGGGGGCGCTACACATTCCTCAGAGATTTTGGCGCAGATTGGTCGGCTGCACATCCATGATGCGAATCTCCTGTTCAAACACATCCCAAAGGTGCTCTATTGGATTGAGATCTGGTGACTGTGGAGGCCATTGGAGTACAGGGAACTCATTTTCATGATCAAGAAACCAGTTTGAAATGATTTGAGTTTTATGACATGGTGCATTATCTTGCTGGAAGTGACCACCAGAAGATTGGTACACTGTAATCATGAAGGGAAGGACATGGTCAGCAACAATACTCAGGTAGGCCGGGGCATTTAAACAATGCTCAGTTGGTACTAAGGAGCCCAAAGTGTGGCAAGAAAATATCCCCCACACCATTAAACCACCACCACCAGACTGAACCATTAATACAAGGCAGGGTGGATCCATACTTTCATGTTGTTTATGCCAAATTCTGACTCTACCATCTGAATGTCGCAACTGAAATCGAGACTCATCAGACCAGGCATAGTTTTTCCAATCTTCTATTGTCCAATTTTGGTGAGCCTGTGCGACTTGTAGCCTCAGTTTCCTGTTCTTAGCTGACAATAGTGGCACTCGATGTGGTTATCTGCTGCTGTAGCCAATCTGCTTCAAGGGTCGATGTGTTGTGCATTCAGAGATGGTATTCTGTATACTTTGGTTGTAATGAGTGGTTATTTGAGTTACTGTTGCCTTTCTATCATCTCGAACCAGTCTGCCCATTCTCCTCTGACTTCTGACATCAACAAGACATTTCCCTCCACACAACTGCTGCTCACTGGATATTTTCTCTTTTTTGGACCATTCTCTATAAACCCTACAGATGGTTGTATGTGAAAATCCCAGTATATCAGCAGTTTTTGAAATATTCAGACCAGCCTGTCTGGTACCAACAAACATGCCACGTTCAAAATCACTTAAATCTCCTTTCTTCCTCATTCTGATGCCCAGTTTGAACTTCAGTAAGTTATCTTGGCTGATTAGCAATTTTTTTGTTACCAAGCAATTGAACAGGTGTACCTAATAAAGTGGCCATGAGTGTATATATATACAGTATATCAGGGCTCGACAAACCCCAGGCGCCAGGTAGCCATTGCGACTAGAAAATAAGGCCTGGTGCCTGGGTTGTTGTCAGCCCCAGTGGCTAGCATGACTGGGAACAGCCGGATGCACCATTGGAAGGTATGTTTTCTAATGCCAGGGGTGGGGAGAGACAGCGCTGTGAAGCCGTTTTAAAGGGGGAGAGGGACGGGACTGGATTATGAAGGGCGGGTTAAGGCAGATCCCGGGCTGCAGGGTAGTAGGAGGGGTGGGTCGGGAGCGAAGCTGACAGGGACGGACAGTGCTCCTAGCACCAAATGTCCTTGTGCGGCTCACCCCTCCTTCCCACTGGGTGCGGGTCTGCATTGAGCTGTCCAAAGAGCAGTGGCAGCTGGTGAAGTTTTAGGATGGGGGGGCGCCAGCCCCATCCTTCCTTTTTGACCCCTCCTACATCTAATAACCCCTTATAGAATCCACCCACTCCATCCCCTCTATTCCAGCATCACAGGACACAGTATACAGCTCCAGCATCACAGGGCACAGTATACAGCTCAGCATCACAGGACACAGTATACAGCTCACCATCACAGGACACAGTATACAACTCCAGCATCACAGGGCACAGTATACAGCTCAGCATTACCGGACACAGTATACAGCCCACCATCACAGGACACAGTATATAGCCCCAGCATCACAGGACACAGTATACAGCTCAGCATCACAGGCCACAGTATACAGCTCAGCATCACAGGACACAGTATACAGCTCCAGCATCACAGGGCACAGTATACAGCTCAGCATCACAGTATACAGCTCACCATCACAGGACACAGTATACAGCCCCAGCATCGCAGGGCACAGTATACAGCTCAGCATTACAGGACACAGTATACAGCTCAGCATCACAGGACACAGTATACAGCCCCAGCATCACAGGGCACAGTATAGAGCTCAGCATCACAGGACACAGTATACAGCTAAGCATCACAGGACACCATGTACAGCCCCAGCATCACAGTATACAGCTCAGCATCACTGGACACAGTATACAGCCACAGCATCACAGGACACAGTATACAGCCCCAGCATTACAGGACACAGTATACAGCCCCAGCATCACAGGTGGGGTAAATTCCAGCCAATAACACAGGTGGGGCACTTTTACAGCCAATAACACAGGTGGGGGCACTTTTGCAGCCAGTGACACAGGCGGGGGCACTCTTGCAGCCAATAACACAGGTTGGAGCACTTTTGCAGCCAGTGACACAGGTGGGATGGGGCACTTTTGCAGCCAGTGACACAGGTGGGGGGGGGATTTTGCAGCCAGTGACACAGGTGGGGCACTTTTACAGCCAATAAGACAGGTGGGGGCACTTTTGCAGCCAATAACACAGGTGGGGCACTTTTGCAGCCAATGACACAGGTGGGACACTTTTGCAGCCAATGACACAGGTGGGGGCACTTTTGCAGCCAATAAAGATGTGTATA
>BLSH010481317.1:70858-88733 GCA_018402905.1 Glandirana rugosa
ATGGATATCTATTTTCAGTAACTACCTTCAATTGAAGTTTATATAATTATCATTTTTCCAGTCCAGACTCGTACATCCGGGAAATGTTTTATTAGATCTCATACACTTCCGTTTGAATAATTTATGAAAGAAGTCGAGACACATACAATGGCTTTGAAATGACAGAGCTCAATTCCTTTAGGATCCGTGGATGGATGCCATCTGGTCCATGTGCTTTATCTACCTTTATTCTGTCTAAATACTTCTGGACCATTTCCCTTTTGAGCCATTGTGGATCATTTGGGGCTGTGTCACTACCACCCCCGACGTGGACATGAGTTCCCCCATGCTCCTTTGTATACACAGAGCTGAAGAAAGTATTTAATAAGTTTGCCTTCACATACTCTAGATTATTTTGTAAAGGGCCTACATGCTCAGACCTGACCTTTTTACTATTAATATATTTGAAGTTAACTTCCATCAATGACTTTTATCTATAGGTAAGCCTATAATAAGGCTTACCTATAGGTAGTGTAAATATCTCCTAAACATGCACCGTTTAGGAGATATTTTCTGTACATGCAGCCAGTGACATCACTAGCACATGCGCTCTGAAGGAACGTCTGTCTCGGGCCATTCCTTCAGAGCCCTGTGCAAACATGGGAGTGACGTCATCGCGGCTCCTGCCAGCCACAGAGCCGGCGTACTGAATAATACTAGGAATTAATATAATTACTATATAAGACCTGACCTAGGGCAGAACCCCAGTTGCCTGCACCTGGACTGCCTACACTCTGCCACCCAGGTTCTTCCAACTGTTACAGTCTATATGGCACCACCAGAATGTGCTTTATTGTTGCACATGAACAAGGGCTGTCTGAGAGATCATCCATTTCTATAATACCTACAACTAAGCGACTTGCAGAGCATGGTGTGGAGACTATATAAGATTCTGTCTGCCACCACCAAGCTAGTGTTCTGTTTTTAAGAGTGTTGATGCAGAGTAGGTGAACCAGCATCTTTGGTTTAAATTGCCTCTGTGTCCCAACTTAAAGTGGTAGTAAAGTCATTTCAGCCACTTTTTCTTACAGTGCACCATTTAGGAGATATTCCATGGAGCAGCAACCGGTGATGTCACCGGCACATGTGCTCTGAAGAAACGGCATAGTGCCCTTCCTTCAGAGGTCCGTGCCATGAATAGTGACTCCCGCGCACATTGCACAGGAGTGACATCATCGCGGATTGGCCAGTCAGACGGCTGGAGTCCGCAAACCCAGAAGGAAGACTGGATGAAGATGGAAGCCCTGTAATCAGTGAAGTGTACAGAAACTACTAATAAAAATACATTTAATTTGTGAATTTATTGGTGATATTCATCAAAGCAGAAAATTATAATATAAGAAGAATAAGGTATGTATACAATTCCTGCCCAGCTTGTTGTCCTTAAGCCAGTGCAGAATTGTAGGCCTGATCTGAATGCCAGAAATGAACAAACAGAAAATCTTTTGGACATCAGAAAAATGATTCTCTCTTTTCTGTACAGAAAATATATGTTTTTGGTAGAGCTGTATTGTTACTCAGAAGCTTATCAGCCAGTTTGGCTGCCCATTAGATTGTCAAGCTCATTGTGGCACATATACGGTTATATTATTCTGCCCCATCAATATTCAGCATGACTAATGTGATCTGCTGATTTATAAACTGTTTTTTAAGCATACAAGTTGGATTAGTATTGATGGACAGGAACTATTGCATAGGGTTTACTAACTAAATCAGGTAACAGACACGCTTGAGCTGTCATGCCCAACAGCCTAGTCACTACAGATAGGTGCATTTTGCAATCATGACTACAGTCCAGATAAAGAAATGTGGACTAGTCCATGTGCACAGTAATCCCACGTACTGTCAAAAATCACACTGGGGTCTACATTCTCAGCCAGTCAGGCTCTGTTGCATCCTGCTGTCAGCCTAGCATACTGAATATGTTTACAGGATGGAAAAGTTCAAAGATAATTTATCTCATCAGGGTGCTGCTACTCCTTCACTGTTCAATAGACTGGGGGGGTACCAGCCACTATTAAGCACAATATAAAAACTGAGGTTTATGACCTGGCTATACCCTGAGAAGGCAAGCTTGAGCTGGCAGAACAGAAATAGTTATCTTATAGTACGTAAATCAGTTCAAATACATCTATACCAGCTGCTCATTTAGCTGTATGCTGAAAACTTAGATTTCAGGTATATGTGAACGACTTTTGTACTATGGTTTTGAAAATTGTATAGGAATCACAAAACAGTTTATAGGGGTGTGTTTGGGACTCAGCCCTAGGAAGGGTAAAGCAATGGACTCAATTTTAAGGGTTAGTCCTTTTTAAGTTATGACTTGGAACTTACAGAGGGGTGAGGACACTATTCCTTAACTATTGCTAGTGGCAATATGGCATGGTCCTCTCAGGCGTTACTTGATTTTTGCTCATTTACTTGTGTAAAAAAAACTTAAAGAGGTAAGAACCTTTGGATTATGTATATATTGGAGTATGAAAGGATTTAAAATGGTATCAGTTTTATTAGGGGAAACAAAAGTAAACCTCTCAAAAGTGAGCAGAAATGACTTCTTAGAATGCTGCCTGTGCTCCCACTGGGGGGATTTCCCTCCTTGGTGACCACTGTGATGGGGCATAAAATGATAGGCAATCCAACATTTTACAGAGGCAATCAAAAAGAAAAAGCAATGGATATTCTTCCAATGGGAGTTCCCCTTACTATGCAAGGACACAGACAGCTAAACATAGTATGGGCTAAGGAAGCATAAGGATATTCAGTGTAGAAATATTACCCAACACATTTTCAAGAGAGATACTTTCACATTTTCTGTGTAATGGCCAGGAAGTACAGAGAGATATTGCAAACCTGCCATAATATAATGTAATAAGTAGCAGCATGCCACTACTTCCCTCACTTATTTCCCTTTAGTTTGCAGTAATAAAAAATGTGGGTTATTTGTACTGAGACTGTAGCTGTGAACAGTACAGAAACCTTGCTAAAATCAATTTTACTAAACAGAAGAAAGTGCAGCATGGAGAGAACAGGGTTATATGAATAATTTTCTTTTGCAGGGGCTGTTTTTTTAGAAAATATTTTCCAAGCAACCCCAGACTGCTGCCAAGAGGGAAGAAGAGTCATTTGCAATGCTTTGATGCATAAGATATTCATTTTAAGACATTAACTGGTCAAAAAAAATGACCATTTATCATGTTAATTTCATATGGACCTCACAAGTTGCAAGTGTCCCGTTCATCCTGGTTCACAACCATAGTGTCTAATATGCATATTTGGCCAGGTCCAAATATTTTTTGTTTTAACAATGTCACAATTTTGTAGAGTAGATATCCAAAAACATTTTCAAGCGGAGTTCTGGCCAAAATATGACTTTTAAGATAAAAATACCCCTATAAAACGCATGCCTCGTGCATTGTAACAAAGGTATGCTGTAAACTATTTTACTGACAACATTGTCAATTTTTACCATTTTTCCTACTTCATTGGTTATGTACCTTTTATACTTAGTACATATTAAAAGTTATGTTTTATAACACACTGGGTTCCTGTTATTGGTGCACTTGTGATTCTCAATCACCTTCCTTTTTGAATGCTGTAAACTGTGCCTAGTTTTCTATTTGTGCAGCATCATTTTCTTACTTTGTGAAGTTCCTGCACAGCGCAGCCATCTCCAGTGTGGGTATCTGAAGCCACAGTGTCCTTCTTCCTGGATTCCATGCTTGCTGGCTACCCAGCATGCAGCTGTCAATCTCGAGCATGTGCAGTGCGGTGTAATCTTAGTCAGCTTGATATGGCATGGCTCCAGTAACATTTAATATTGGCTTCTATGGAAAATCTTGGCCAGCTTGACATGGCAATTGAGCATTGGCATGTCAAGTTGAACAAGATTTGCCATAGATGCCAATGTTAAATGTTACTGGAGCTGTGCCATGCCAAGCTGACCAAGATTTTTCATAGATGCCAATGTTAAATGTTACAGGAGCAGTGCCATGACAAGCTGACCAAGATCTCCCAGGCGCCAATGCAAAGCCGGAAATGTCATACAGCGCCACGGCCCCTAAAGGAGGCAGTGAAATTAGATATAGGCATAAGTCTGGTAAGTGAACAGAAAAAAAATAAATAAATTGCCAATTCATTTTAAGGATGCAGATTAGTGCTGCATGGCGAGGAGTGAAAAATTGTGGGTGGAACTCCTCTTTAAGCCTCTTCATCAGCAGCACTGCAGGGACTACAGCTAGTACTTGAACGTGGTGTTACCTGCAGCTACTAGTTCTAGTACTTCTTCTAGTATCTATCAGCAATGTTTAATACAGCTGCTGAAGTGTAGAATATGCTTTTAGTTTACTCACTGGAAGATGGGTGGAACAGATCTTTTGTAACATGGCAAATAAGATTGCTTTCATAAACTCCTTAAATGCAGCCATGGTACAATTATCAGACACAATTGCCTCTGACAAGTTATAGGAAAAACACAGCAAAGTACATTATGCATTGGTAAGAAAGATTCTTGGTCACTTCCCAAGATGGACGAAAACTTTGGTTAAATCTGTGTGGATTTGCATGCAACAGTTTTTTTAAAACAATATTCCAATTGTTTCATTAATTTTTTACAACTAGAAATAGGGTCAAGCACACAATATCATTTTTTCTTGTTCAAAATATTTTATTGCAAAAAAACAAGCTACAAAAGAGCCAGCAAGAAAACAAATTATTTTTATGGTTCTGACCATAATAAACAAAGGAAAAAATATATAAAACATTATTATTTTTTAAATGGTCAATGTCTTTTCGGTCATATCAGTATTTTCTGCATGATTTGTTATATTTAAAAGTTTCTCTATCATTGTATAATTGCTTACCAAAACATATTTTTTCATTTGATTATTGAAACGGAAAAAAAAATGGAAAACCACTTCTATTATCTTTTCTAAATGAACAGAAACCCTTTTCTTAACATGTATATGATACAGCTGTTGAACTAGAAATTTCCAAAATAATTCAAAATATACAAGGAGAAAAAGCTAATGCAATCAATCTGGTCTATTCATTGTTTAGTTATTAAATACTTTCATGCAACAGTGTCTTGGTAGCTTTCCTAATAGAATAATAACAGATCAGAATATTTTACAGTTTTTTTTCCAAGTAACATCCTGTCACATAACGGCCACCAAGCTATGATTTATATATTGGATCCTATCTTGTTTGATAAGTAGCAGCTAAATAATAGTTTATAGCTTGTTATCTGTGTGAAACAGAAAGCAGTTATACTTGTTTCAGGCTATAGGACAATTAACTATTCTTCTGAATAATTCATGGGAAATGCTAGCTTTTTTTCTTTTGTTTACAAGATTGTAATTTAATTGGAAATGTGACTTCCTATGTTGAGGACAACTTTACTGACCTTATTATGCATGTTGTTCTCTAGTACAAAAGTTCTTATGTCATGCTCAGTGAATACTTGTATAAAATTGTCCTGTTTTTTTTCCCAAGAACTACAGCTGCCATATGTGTATACATACTGTATGTCCTCAGATGCAGATTTTTGGATTTTGTGTTACAGAACTGAACGTACACAAGTATTTACTTAGTGTGTTTATGCATGTTTGTGCACCTGTGTGAATGTCTCCATTGAAAACAATTCAGCTCCATTGAAAACAATTCAATTACGCTTGTAAATGCATTTTTTATGGCTGTGTGAATGAGGCCTAAGTCATTTTACCATGATGTTATAATCAAGGCTGTAAATTAGACGCCCAAAGGAGTTTCCAATCCCTTTATATCTCTATTAGGGTGATCTAGGAGCCCTGGAGTTCTTTAATATTCTTTTTTTTTATTATTACAATTTCCGAATAGAAAAACAATACAATGTATTCTACATCAAACCACCCACGTAGTATGAAAACAACATAAATCACAAAGTAAAAAAAAAAAAAAGTATCAACCAGTTTTGGTCCAATAATACAGAAAATATTTTTTACAAACACAAACCTATAGTTTTGAATTCCCTTCCCCTCCCCCTTCAGAAGAAATAAAAATGATGAAGGGGGGGAGGGAGAGAAAATCAGAAAAAGAGAGAAAATATAGGGGGAAAAAAGGGGGCGGGAGGGAGTAAGAAAAGAGAGAGTCCTGTGAAAAATAGATATTCAGTATATCATATTCTGCCATACTTCACTTAGGAGTCTGAAATGAATTCACATTACAATGAAGTTGTTTTAAATACAAACCATTTTGCCCATGTCTTGAAATGTCTTCTGATCAGCCCCTATTCTTCCAGGTTAATTCTTCCATTAAACAGAGATCATCAACCTTCATTAGCCATTGGGAAATGGTAGGAATCGATTGCTTTCTCCAATAAGATGGAATTAGGGATTTACCGTCATTTAACAAATGTGGGATTATAGACCTATATTGACCTATTGGCTCTTCCATACAATGAAATAGAAATGCCAATGGTTCACGTCTAATTACTTCCCCCTGTATGAAAGAAATCATTTTTGCCACTTCCTCCCAAAACAGGCCAGCCCCCCTTCTTTTAGGACGGTATAAAATATTACGTGATATTCTAGTGCAATATCCCTTCCAAATAAAAAGTGTGCAATAGTAGACTGAAGCATTGAAAATAAATCCTGCGGGGGCTCCTAGAGGTAACATTTGGAAGGTATATAAAACTTGAGGAAGGACATTCAACTTTATGACAATGATCTTCCCTAGCCAAAAATGGCAAAGGGAAGACCATTTACATAGATCTAATTTAATGCTATTAAGCAAGGGCAGATAGTTATATCGAAATAAACTTGTAAGATTAGATGTAAGATAAATGCATAGATATTTTAATGTATATGAATGATTGCCAAGTAAAGGGAAATAACAGTTTCAAGGTTTCTGCCTCACATATCAATATTGAAGTATTCAATATTTCAGATTTAATCTTATTAACTTTAAAATTAGATATAGCATGAAATTCCTGTATTAATCTAAGCAAATTTGGCAGAGTAAAATAACACATCATCAGCATATGCAGATAATTTATGTTCCTTTCCCTTCACTTTTACCACATGTATATTTGGATTCATCTGTACAGTCGAAAGAAAGGGTTCTAAACAAATAGAAAATTAAATTGGTGATAATGGGCATCCCGAATGCATACTGTTTTTAACAGTGAATGTGTCGCTTAATAAACCATTAACCTTTATACGGGCAGTTGGTTGCGCAATTCGGTGAAACCCAAAAGCCTCATAGTTATCATCAGATATTCCCAGTCCACCCTGGGACACCGCTTTTACGGTGTCGGTTGAAAGTAACAGGGTGGGCTGGGAATTATCCCTAACATAGGAAATAATGGACAGGGTTCGTAAGGAGTTGTCCCTAGCTTCACGTCTAGGGACAAAACCTGTCTGAACTAGTCCTATCCACCATGGGATCAAAGTGAGTAATATAGTAGCCAAAACCCATGTACAACTTTATATCTGTGTTAAGTAATGATATTGGGCAGAAGCTTCCGCAGCAAGTTAGATCTTTCCCTGGTTTTAGTAATATGGATATATGTGTAGTAAGTGACTCAGCTCGAAAGCCCTCTGATCCAGCAATGAAGTTGGCCTAAGAAGTCAAGTATGGGACAAGGAGCTCTTTAAATTTTTTTATAGCAGGAAATGGCCCGTCTGGTCCTGGGGATTTACCCGACAGTGTTGTTTTCAAAGCTGTATAAAATTCTTCCTCTGAATTCTGATTCCATTTTTTGCAATGACTTGATAGGGAGTTTAGGGAGCTGTGCCTGTTACAGATAATGTAAAATTTTTCTATGTCTTTCCTATATAGGTTCTGGGGTTAGCTTATCCCTCAATGTATCGTGCAGTATATACATATTCCCCAGAGTGAGATTTAATCTTAGAAATAAAGGTAGCTGTTTTCTTTTCCTGTAATGAACAGGCCAACATTTTGCTTGGTTTGTCTCCCCATTCGTACCATCTCTGAGACACGAGCTTGGAGAGCTTTTTGAAATCCGATTCAAGTAACAATTGAAGCTCCTCCCATTTCCGTGTAAGATTTACCAGAGCGGCTCTATGCAAAGAAAGTTTGTGTGCCCTTTCCAGGTCAGTTACCTTTTAATAACTCTGCTAGATTTTGTTGTTCTTTTTTTTTCCTGGATCCCAATCAATTCCCTCATATACACCTTAGACATGGGGTAGACTGAGATATTTCAGGGGACTTATTCTCTGTGAAATAACAGACCAGAGCGGATGAAAGATCTGTATAATGTGATGTCTCTGAGAAAAGAGAGTTATTCAGTTTCCAGTTATATTGTTGTATAGGCTGATCAAAAAACTAATTGACACAGGGGCATGGTCTGAGACAGTACAAGTCCCTCTAGTGCCTGATTTTACAAAAGGAAGATGATAATGATCAACAAAAATATTATCTATTCTAGAAGAAGAGTCATGAGTTTTAGAATAATAAGAATAGTCACGTTCTTTGGGGTTTAAAACCCTCCAAACATATACTAGTTGAGTTTTATTTAACTTATTCTTTGCATAAGAAAAGTTCCTACAGGAGATATTATAACGTGATGTATCCAACAAAGGATCCATGGGCATATTGATATCTCCTGCTAGAATGGTAACGCCCTTAGCAAAATCTTTCAGTTTGGACAATATGCGAATAAGAAAATTTGATTGTTTAGTATTTGGGCAATATATATTTGCTAAGGTACACTGCCTACCACCCACTATGCCCCTAAGAAATAGAAATCCACCATAGTCATCTGCCATCATTTGATCTATTATAAAGGATGTGTTCCTGTGAAAACCAATGGCAACACATTTTGCCTTATTAGTATCTGATAGACTACCATATAGGACATTACATAGAATTTATACAAGTTCATGTGCAGTGGGTTAGATGCTTTTCTTGCAAAAATGCTAAGGTACACTGCCTACCACCCACTATGCCCCTAAGAAATAGAAATCCACCATAGTCATCTGCCATCATTTGATCTATTATAAAGGATGTGTTGCTGTGAAAACCAATGGCAACACATTTTGCCTTATTAGTATCTGATAGACTACCATATAGGACATTACATAGAATTTATACAAGTTCATGTGCAGTGGGTTAGATGCGTTTCTTGCAAAAATGCTAAGGTACACTGCCTACCACCCACTATGCCCCTAAGAAATAGAAATCCACCATAGTCATCTGCCATCATTTGATCTATTATAAAGGATGTGTTGCTGTGAAAACCAATGGCAACACATTTTGCCTTATTAGTATCTGATAGACTACCATATAGGACATTACATAGAATTTATACAAGTTCATGTGCAGTGGGTTAGATGCGTTTCTTGCAAAAATGCTATAGAGCAAGAGATACACTGCAGTCCTCTTAATATCTGATGTTGTTTGCCTGAAGCATTCATTCATGAAGTATAACATTATATGAAGTGAAGGTTAGTGTGATCATTGTATGACAGGAACACATCCTTTAACAAGTGATCTACATCGCAGGAGAGAGAGAAAAAAAATACACAGAGATAAAAACAAGAAAAGTCAGTGTAACTATACTACACCAAAGAATGGGGTCCTGCCACATCCCGTGGGATACCAAAGACAAAACACCGTTTTATGGGACTTTGAGGCCAAACCCCACACATAGGTGTACTCTAAAAAAAAACATATATGTATATATAAAACAACAAGTATACAAAACATATAGAGGACATATAAAAAAAATGGCATAAAAAGTACTGGATCACAGATGAACACTCCGACGTTTCGACTTAAATATAGTCTTCCTCAGGGAGTTTCAAAATGGATATAACAATAAATTTAGTGCCACAGGAAAAGCAGAGATGACCGCCAAAGGATGCCAAGACCCCCCTCCATGGGAAGGGGGTAGAAAAGTACCCCCGAATATTCAGTCAAGGAAGGATGGAGGTATAATAAAAAGCAAGAGCGGAGAGGACTAGCCAGGAAAATCATGCCCTACCAAAATCCATCCAAAAAGGATACAGATTTGACAACAGGGAGGTGAGAGCTTGAATGGGGTGGACTGACCATGCAAATGCTATCACACAGAGTTCTTGCAGTATAAACAGGATAAATCACTTTGGGAATTCAGCTGTATAAAAAAACAGGCTGAGGGAAAATTAGTGTCCCATAGCCAAAAAGTGATATATAAAGAGTAAAATTTAAACCATCAGGGACGCCAAAGTCTCCTGAAGTGAGTGCACTCCAAGTGTGGTCAGACCTCCATCCCTGCATCCAGTCCAAGCAAACACAGCTGACGGCCGCTTAAAAAAGAAAAAAAAACACACACACACACACACTAGCCGAGCTACACCACACAGAAAACTGCAGTGGCAAGTCCTAGGGGGCATTTGGTCCACCCAATCGCAAACAGCATCCTGGCCCAAATATACAGCAAAATATATTCCCAGATCCACAAAGGAAAAGGGGATGATCACCAAAAACAAAAAGAACTGACCTGCAATAGTAAAAAAAAAAAAAAACATGTTTCAACAATAGAGTGCTTGCATGCAATCTTCTTTCCCTTAATTCCTCTTCTGTGAAGATGTTTTTTTCCTCCATGTTGGATCGGGAAATACAGGGTTGGTTACAACAGCTTCATGCCAATTTGGCAGTTCCAGTGGATCAATATTTAGTTCTGCACAAAAATCCTGTAAGTCCTCTTTAAATCTTAGCATTAAAGAGTGGCCATCTCTAATTGCCACCAGGCATGCAGGAAAGCCCCGGTGGTATGTAATGTCTGCAGAGCGTAACTTTTCAAGAAGAGGTCTCAGTGCCCGTCACAATCAAATGTTTCCTTTGATAAGTCTGGGAAGATGAATATTGGAGTGCCTTCAAAGTTTGCATTTGCTGATCCTTGCATTTTCAGCATAATTGCATTTTTATCTTCAAAATAATGTAATCTACAGATAACGTCACGTGGCTGCTCCATCAAAACATTTTGTGATTGGTGGACTTGATGAATTCTGTTGAGACGTATAGGGGTTGATTTACTAAAGCTGGAGAGTGCAAAAACTGGTGCAGCTTTGCATGCTAGCCAATCAGCTTCTAAACTCAGCTTGTTCAATCAAGCTTTGACAATAAAACCTTGAAGCTGATTGGTTTGTGTGTGGAGCTGCACCAAATTTTGCACTTTCAAGCTTTAGTAAATCAACCCCGTAGTATTTGACTCGGATTGCCCCAGTATGGGGTTCAGAATTTTTTGAACCACATTTGGCAGATCTTCATCTTTAATCATCTCGGGTATCTCTCTCCTATTCCTGTTTTCTAAATCTTTCATAATATATAACCCTGCTCTGTTGGCTGTTGTTAACTTTGCTACCTTTTCTTGAAGCTTTTTAATCGCCTCTTCTTCAGTATCTTGTCGCTGTTCCCTATTTTCTACCCATGAGAGGAGGTGGGAGAGATCGGTGCAAACAGCAGACAACTCTCTTAATTGATTTTTCTAAGTTTTGAAACATGCCTGCCGGTTCTTGATTCAAACTCCGCATAAGCGATGGTATTTCTGAATTCTGCTCGTCGCAGCATTCAGAGCCAAAGAGAGATGTCATCGAACTCCAGTGAGGAGAGGCAGAATGTAAAGATGGTGATCTACTAGCCCTTTGAGACGAATAAGCCCCTTGAGAGCCAGATCCGCTCATTCTATCTGATCTCTCTGCTTTTTTATCTGGAGCTCTGCCCCCTTTGCCAGATATTTTGTCATTGAACTTGTATGCTGTATCTGTTGTTTCTGCTTCAAAGTCAGGAGGCCTTTCAAATGTCCTTTTGAGTGTTTATCTGACGTCAATGCTTGTGAGATTGAGTAGGATGTGGCTGAGCGAGTCGGCATGTTACCCAGTTTCCCCTTTTTCTCCTATCCTTTTTCACTAATCCTACTCTCCTCTCCTCTTTTCCTTTACCCTTTTAACTTGACAGTAGGCTATAGATGATAAATAGTGAGATTTATCTATCTTTTTCTTTCCTTTATGTATACAAGATAGGACTCAGCATATGAAGATTTAGAGTAGTTAGTAGTACTGATGCAGGTGTAATCTATGTTTTTATCACTCAGTTTCTCAATGCTTTTATCAGGCCAATATTTATTAGCTGTTCAGTCTCAGCACTGCTCAGTCCAGCTGGCCTTGGTACTTACACGGCTCATCGGCAGTCTTCGGCTGACCTTGGCTTACCTCAGTTGGGTTTCAGCAAAGCATGGCACTCCTCGGTTATTTTATAGCTCTAATGTCAGCAGAGCAGCAGAATGGTCTCCATGAGCGGCACTCCCCGACACTTTTCAGCTCCAACCATGTGACCCACGGCTGGCTCGTCGGGTCTCGGGAACAGTCGGCAGCACTCGGTAATGCTTGGCTGCACAGCCCCAGGAGAACAGCAAGGCCCAGCAGATGCCAAACACACTACACTTCAGCTCCGGCAGCCCATGCAGCTCCAACACCCCTAGCAATGCACCAGCTCCTGCCCAGAGATGAGAGAGGGGGGTCTACTCTGGGGAAAACAGGCAATACAAACAGCCCCAGCCACTCAGGTGGAAGAAGCCTCAGCCAGCCCTGGACGGGAGAGCCCCAGACACCTCTCAGGTACGCTCACTTGGCGTCATACTGGACCACGCTACCCACCTGGAGTTCTTTAATATGCAGATGGTGACTTTAGTAGAGTCAATTTTGACTTGGCACTTACACTTTCCACATCTCACTATTGATCAGTGAACCATTCATCATCATTGCAAAGAGCAGTGGTAAAATCATTTTGTGGTAAGCTGCTTTCTGCTATAGAACCTAAGACAGGTGTCACAAAAAAAAATATCTTCTATTGTGATTCCTTAGCAATAGCAGCATAATTACCAACATTGTGTTAAGTTTCCTTCTAAAAATGTAATCTTGCCTCAGAGTGATAGATTCACTTTGACCTGTAAATGTGTGATAGCCAAAAATGCAATTTAATAGACAATAATTTTGTCACAACAAGCTTTATATAGTCTGTTTATAATGTATAATAGAACTTACTGTTTGTTAGATCATCAGGAAACATTCCTTGAGTTTATATACCAAACCTGTTTTATCTTGTTTTCCTGCCATTGTCTGTTGAAGAGGAAGATCTGTTCCTTCCTTCTACAGTAGATATCTAATGATTGTATCTACTAGGCTTGTGCAATTCGTTTCGAATTTAGTTTTTACCAAATTCTGCAAAATTCGGCAGTTTGGACGAATTATCGGTATTAGAATTTCCTTTAAAATATGGCTGCTATAGTTATTTATTATTATTTCAAATGTTCTTTCTTATTTCTGAATTTGTGAAATAAAAAAGAACATTGGAAATAATAACTAAGTAATATTTTATTAGTTAGTTATTATTTCAGATGTTCTTATGGTTATAGATTACCAGGTGGGATTATTTAACCAGTATTAATAAATAAAATCACATTTCTAAACCATGTACCTTGTACTTGAACGCAATATTCTGTACATTGTAGGCATTTTTACCTGAATCTTGGCAAGAAATCCAAATCCATGGCAACTTGGAGGCATGCATCACTGTTTGCATTGCTGTAGGTAAAATGATGATCTGGGTAAAAAGGAGAGTGTTAGGAATGGGAGACATATCATGTTTGTGTATATGCACTATGGCTAAATGTTTGTGGTCACCTGATCATCACAGTATCACAAACAATGAGTTGGATATTCTATTTCAAAACTATGGGCAATAGCATGGAATTGGCTCCCAAATTTGTAGCTATAACTGCCTACTTTCATTTGTTAAGGTATTCCATTGAACTTATGAGAGTGCCTGTTAGAATTCGTGCCCATTCAGCCAAAAAAGCATTTGTGAGGTCAGTGTCACGTACCTGGTGGGCGAGTCTGACTTATGCAGTAAGCAACCTCCCTTACTACCCTGACTCGGAAACCCCTGGTAGAGCAGACAGGTGGCTCGGGAGTGCAGGATGGCACGAGGGTCGGACTGGGTCACTGGTGATGGTAGGGAGTCCATTGGAGCACTCATGCAGCTGAAGCGCGGTCGTACAGGCTGGGTCAGCAACTGGCTGCTGGTGCGGTACAAGGGTTCAGGCAAGAGAATGGTCATGTTCAAGCAGAGTTCATTAACAGACTGGCAGCAGAAGTACAGAGGGATCAGGCAATCGGATGGTCGTAGGCAAGCCGGGGGTCAGTGCAGGTGGAGATCAGACAAGGTGGGGACAAGCCGGGTCACAGGAACAGATAACAGGTTACAGGTCTCCCAGGAAACAGGTCACACGCTGTAGATCAGACAGTACTTGCTGCAGGGTGCACACAAATAAATAGAGCCGTTTGTCGCCGTTTCCAGTGCGTGTGCGTGCACGGGAGTGCGCTCGCGCGCAGGCGCGCGCAAAAAGGCGCTAACAAGTCCTTTGGCACAGGTCTTCCTCTAACAGTCATGTATTGACGTTAGACAAGAAGGCTTGCAGCTGACTTTCCAATTCATTCAAAGGTGCTCAGTAGGTTTGATGTGAGGGATTTGTGCAGGTCACTTGAGTTCCTCTACACCAAATGAATCAAGTTAAATCTTTATGGACTTTGCTGTGTGCACAGTTATGTTGGAACAAAAAAGTAAAAAAAAAAAGGCTTTCCGAAAACTGTTGTTACAAGGTTAGAAGCACAAGACTGTTAATTTACCCTTTTCTTCATTCTGTATGTTGTAGAATCAATATACCTTACTGTAAACACCTAAAATAAACACTTAAAAGTGTCCACATATTTCTGCCTATTCAGTGTAGGTATGATGGTCAGGTGTCCACAACTGTTTGGTCAAATAATGTACATATACAGTACATTTGCAGTCTTTAGACAGTCTTTAATACGGGGGTTAGAAAGCCGTTGATCGTGATCTATCCATCATACACGGGCAGTCGATGGGTACATCACAAACACAGAGGACTTTTCCGGTCCTCCCCCTAGCCTCCACCACTCTCCTCTCCGCTGGAGAGTGAAGATCAGGAAGCAGCACAGAACTGGATGGAGGGTGGGAGCTGCCTCAGTTAACTTTTCGAGTCAACCAGCAGGTGATTGGTTGCTAGGAATCCAGGCAATCCTAGCAACCAAACAGCTTGTTAATGTGAAAAGTTTACCCTGGAAGCTCCCGCTCCTGCCCTCCATTCAATACTGTGCTGCATCATGCTCTTCACTCTGCAGTACACCTACACCTTCTACAAGGTAGAAGAGTGCTACCTGCACAATGCTGTGTGTGTGTGTGTGTGTGTGTGTGTGTGTGTGTGTGTGTGTATGTATGGGGGAGTGGGGGTGATGTGAAGGGGACAGAGGACACTGCTTTTGGGAGGGGGGCATAGGATACTACTGTGGTGGGGGGAGAAACTACTGTGTAGGAGGGCAGAGAATGCTACTGGGGGGGGTAACGTGAAGGGGGTAGAGGACACTGCTTCAGGGAGGGGGGCAAAAGACACCACTGTGGGGATGATGTGGTGCAATGTGAAGGGGGTCAGAGGACATTACTGTAACCCACTATGTGTTCCTTCTTGTTATTGGGGGTTTGATAGTATTTTTTTTGTTGTTGTTGTTGTTAAAAAGGACGTCAACCCCCCCCCCCCCCCCAGGAATTTTTTATTTCCTCTATGTTGTCAGGTAGATCTTAACCCCTGAAAGGTTGCCTACCCCTGCTCTAATCAATGAGAAAACATGTTTTTTAGGTACATAAGTATTAAAAAAAGTATCATAAAGTATAAAATCATCAAAAGAGGTTTATAGTAATTCCGCAAAAGGCATATATTTTGCTAATATAATTTGAAAGCATACACAACCCCATCTTTTGCTAACATGTAAGTAATATACCATATAACCATATCTGGCTTGCAGCTGGGCAAATGGGACCAACCTGCCATTGCTTAAATGTGACAGAGGTGGGTAATACTATATGCTCGCCACTGGGCTGCACACAGCAGCTTTGCCAGTTCTGGGTAAGTATTGTTATTCCATATGAGGCTGTGACTAGTAAATCTTGACACTCTTTGTAGTTTTTTTGCTTTGAACCAAAGCCCATTTTTGGGGCACCTGTGATGAACTAAATCTTATGTAGTAACCTATATGTGAGGTACCTTTTGTTGGACTTAGAGAAGAGCTGGGCCTCAAGGGCTTCTGGGAGAGTCTGAGCCTCTACACATGCTCCAGCTAATGTGGAATCAGTGTGCGTTTCCCCCTCGGCCAATACACCATTCATGCCGTTCAGCAGCTGCTGCAGCTGGGCTGCCAGGTAGTACAGCTAGGGGTTTCGCAAAAGCTAGACCCCCATTATCCTTGGACCTCTGGAGTTGTTCTACCCTGACTCTAGCAGGGCCCAATTTCCATAGTAACGAACAAGCGAAATATGGAATTTACTACTCAAAATATTTTAAGGGATATAACCACAGGTGTATTGCGGTGGAAACAGAGTAGCTGGGGCATTAAGATAATTTTTACTAAATTAGCTCTACCCGCCACTGACAACAGTAGTTTAGACCACAATTTACCTTATCCCCAAAACGTGACAGCAGGGGGAAATATGTTCAAACGGCAATAGTTCACAATCACAACCAAGACTATGAACCCAAAATATCTGAACTGCCCCACTATAGGCACTGGGAAGAAGGAAGATAACAGAGGGTCAAGAGCTCCCTCCAGGGGCAACAGGGCTGACTTGGACCAGTCAATAGTCAAGCCTGAATAAGTGCCAAATTCAGTGATTATGTCCATTACTGCCTGCAAAGAGGGGCCTGTGTTTCCCATCAAAAGTAGCATGTCGTCTGCATACAACATGATCTTTTCATGGAGTGCACCATATTTAAAACCCTCAACCAGAGTGCTGGTCCTAATTTTACCCGCTAGGGGTTCTGTTGCAAGAGCAAATAGGAGGGAGGAGAGAGGGCACCCCTGCCTAGTACCCCTACCCAGTGAAAATACCTGTGAGGTCCCGTCACCCTCCCGGATTGCAGCCTGGGGATTATGATACAATAAATGGACCCATGAAATGAATTTTTCTCCAAAGCCAAATCTTTCCAGCACTGCCCACAAATAGCACCACTCCACACTATCAAATGCTTTCTTTGCGTCCAGCGGCAAAAGTGCTCTCGCCCCTTCGTTGTCAGCTGGCATTTGCATATTTATATAAAGTCAACTGAGGTTGAGAGCAGTGGATTTGTTAGGCATGAAACCAGCTTGGTCTGCATGAACAATATCAGTAATTACAGGTGATACTCAATTAAAAAAAAATTAGAATATCGTGCAAAAGTTAATTTATTTCAGTAATGCAACTTAAAAGGTGAAACTAATATGAGATAGACTTATTCCATGCAAAGCAAGATAGTTCAAGCCGTGATTTGTCATAATTGTGATGATTATGGCTTACAGTTCATGTAAACCCCAAATCCACAATCTCAGAAAATTAGAATATTATATGCAATCAATAAAACAAGGATTGTACATAGAACAATATCAGACCTCTGAAAAGTATAAGCATGCATATGTACTCAGTCCTTGGTTTGGGCCCCTTTTGCAGCAATTACTGCCTCAATGCGGTGTGGCATGGAAACTATCAGCCTGTGGCACTGCTGAGGTGTTATGGAAGAGACCAGGATGCTTCAATAGCGGCCTTCAGCTCTTCTGCATTGTTGGGTCTTATGTCTCTCATCTTTCTCTTGGCAATGCTCCATAGATTATCTATGGGGTTCAGGTCAGGCGAGTTTGCTGGCCAATCAAGCACAGTAATCCCACGGTCATTGAACCAGGTTTTGGTGCTTTTGGCAGTGTGGGCAGGTGCCAAGTACTGCTGGAAAATGAAGTCAGCATCCCCATAGAGC
>BLSH010481317.1:89976-103875 GCA_018402905.1 Glandirana rugosa
ACAGGGATCGCCTCAAGGAGAAAGGTAGTGTCCACGGGGTCGCCTCAAGGAGGAAGGTAGTGTCCACGGGGTCGCCTTAAGGAAGAAGGTAGTGTCCTGGAAGGAGGGACTCCGCTGGGGCACCTGTGATGGAAGGAGGAACTCCGCTGGGGCACCTGTGATTGAAGGAGGAACTCCGCTGGGGCACCTGTGATGGAAGGAGGAACTCCGCTGGGGAACCTGTGATGGAAGGAGGAACTCATCTGGGAGCACCTGTGATGTAAGGAGGAACTCCGCTGGGGCACCTGTGATGTAAGGAGGAACTCCGCTGGGGCACCTGTGATGGAAGAAGGAATTCCGCTGGGGCACCTGTGATGGAAGGAGGAACTCCGCTGGGGCACCTGTGATGGAAAGAGGAACTCCGCTAGGGACATCTGTTAGCAGGCGACAGTGGCATGTGACACACTCGGGGCTCCCATTGATTCTGCATTATGGTGAGTTGAATGATTTTTCGCCGCTTTTATTCGGGCTAGAGCCCCTGCTCTTTTTCCCACCTAGCAACGCCCCTAGTTCTGTCATAACCGTTTCTGGGGAATTGGCATAGCCCCCTGTAGGAAGTTTTAGGGCACCAATCACCAGAGCCGCTGCCGTACATTAAATATTTTTGCAATTAGACAACCAGTCTGTTCCCCCTCTTTATTAAAGGTTACCTTGGAAGAAAAAACTCTTTTAACTTTGGAGTTAATCAGTTGTGTCAGGACATCCTGTGCAGTGAGCCAAGCTAACCGAGCCTCATCTGTGGGTTGTGAAATATATATAATCTCCCTGTTCTGGAGATGCTGAGTGAGAAGTTTTTCATGCTTTTTAGATTCTCTCTTTACATTATTAATGGCGAATATGAAGATATCACATCTATATGATACCCATATGTCTTAGAATAACAGGAGAATTGAACAGTTAGAGGGTATTTTTCTCTACATATATCCACCCATTTCACCTCTTCCATAAATGATAGCAGTGGGGTGCCTCGTTGTGAGGAACCTACATTTGTGGGGGGTCTGTCTAGGGCAGGATTTAGGACATTATTAAAATCACCCAGGCAAAGATTGGAATATCAGGCTTATCTGAAGTGAAGACAGCAGATCCCGCAGCACTGAAATGGAAAAGGGTGGAGGTATGTATATCACAACTATGATGTATATTAAAGAGAACAAATTTACAATATAGAAATACATATCGCCCCTCCGGATCAGATATTGCAGCTAGTTCATGAAAATTCAGAGATTTGTGTACAAGAACACACACCCATCTGGAGTATGAGGTATGCGTGCATGATATATCTTTTGTGCCCAGGAGTACTTTACACTGCTAAGAGTCTCTGGTGTGAGATGGGTCTCTTGGAGGCAGGATGGAACTTACGGATGACCGTACTCACCATCGCCCTCTTTAACCGGTTCCATACTGCACGTGGTATATTTACTGCGGCAGTGTGGACGCATCCTGCAAATCGGCGTAAATAGGCGGCGATTCCCGCTGGCGCAGCTAGGGGGCGAGCGCGCGCCACCGGCGGCGCGCTCTCGTGCCCGACACACTCCGGAGGAGTGTGCCCCCTTCTTGGGCGGACCCGATGTCCGCCGGCAAGCCGCGATGAGAGGCCAGAGTGAAGGAACGGGGAACCGCCGATGTAAACACGTCATTGGGGACATAAGAGATCTACTGATCCCTGTCACTGGGATCAGTTAGATCTCTTATGCCCATGGTAGCCCAGCCCCCCCACAGTTAGAACACACCCAGGAAACACAGTTAACCCCTAGATCGCCCCCAGCAGGTTAACCCCTTCACTGCCAATGAAATTTATACAGTAATCAGTGGACATTTAAACTTCTGATCGCTGAATAAATGTCATTGGTCCCAAAAAAGTGTCAAAAATGTCCGACATGTCCGCCCAAATATCGCAGTACTGCTAAAAAACGCAGATCGCTGCTATTACTAGTAAAGAATAAAAAAAACATAAATACCCCAGAAATTAATTCTCATCATCCGTAAACGAGGCAACTTTTGCGCAAATCAATCAATGAACGCTGATTGCGACTTTTTTTACCAAAAATATGAGGAAGAATATAAATCGGCCAAAACCGATGTTTCTTTTGCAAAATTGTCGTTCTCTCTTTGTTTATAGTGGCGATCAGAAATGATGCAGCGGTGATCAAATACCACCAAAAGAAAGCTCTTTTTTTTGGGAAAAAAATGACGCAAATTTTGTTTGGGTACAACGTTGCACTACCGCGCAATTGTCAGTTAAAGCGACGCAGTGCCGAATCGCAAAAAGTGCTCTGGTCCTAACCTGGGAAATCCTTCCGGGGCTGAAGTGGTTAAAGAATCATGTAGTCCCCTAGTGTTCCAGGTAACCAGAGGCATGTCTCTCATGTGACTAATGATAAGATTTTATACAATATGGCAAGTGAGATGCATCTGCATCTCATACTGCTAAAAGTACCTGCTTAGACCTAGTAGTAGTACCTGCTTTGGCACACTACCTGGAGGGACTGGCACATGGACACCTAGCGGCTGCAGGCCCCCAAATTTTTTTGTCCAGATAAGGACCCTGCCATGGTATATCCCGCTACTTTCAGGAAACATTTTTCCTCCCTTCCACCCTTCTTGGATTTTGGGACGGTTTGACACATTGGAAGCACCGTTATCTGGCACAAACTTATGTTTTGGGACACACTCATTACTCTGTGTGGTCACTTTGTTACTTGCGTCCTGCGAGTCATCTCACCAGACCCAGGGCTGCACACTTTCCATCACACCATCACTGGTGTTGTTTATCTGTTATTTGCAAACAGCATATGTGCATACATATGTGCATTAGATACGTTTTTCCTTTTTTTGCATCCTCCTACACAAAGCCCCTGATGAAAGGTGTGGAGCTAAAACGCGTCGGTCATTCTAATGTGATATTGGACTATGGAGTGTGAAAACGATATACTGTATATCTATGCACTGTTTGTAAGATGATTTAACTTCAACTTATCTAAAAACTCTCTTGGTTTTAAGTTTGAGTGACTTGTTTTTAAATCTGCAATAAAATTAGATTTTTTTAAACCTATACCTGAATGGTGTGGCTACCATTAAAGTCCCATACAGGGGGTTTACACAATTACTTAGGCCTAGTAAGTATTGTAGAGGAACAAGATAGCTCCGGAAGTGCAGAAAACAAAAAATCTCATGAAAAATACCAAATAACTCGGAAACAATCCAGCCGAGAGTGTTTAGAAACCGTTCTTCCCGGTTATGATTAAACAAAATCATAACTTTTAGTGGTGCCTTTCAGGCAAAGCTTTCCAACAGATAACACCTATCAGGTGCATTCGCATTTGGTGGTAAGGCATCTCGCAGAGAGCTTTTCATAATCACTGATGAGGGGGTGCCTCCATCTGAGCTTATTGGTAAGCATAACAACAATTTAGTGACTCCAGTAAAAGAGTGCAGCACCCATTTAGAACCACCCAATTAAAGGTATGAACCCATTTATAGAGGAAGGACAAGGAAATGGTCTCAGGTTTCAGCGTTGTCTCGGTGCCTGGCACGAACAAAGGGCTCATTGACATCTAGCCAATCTGCAGCTTCCATAGCTGAGTTGAAGAAGTGCGCCTGGCTGTAATCCGCAGCCGTGCAGGGTAGAGCATTGCATATGGGAAATTAAGCTATTGGGGAAGTTGCTTGACATTCTGAAATGTGGTCCGCTTCTTCTGCACCTCAGCCAAGAAATCAAAATAAAATGAGACTCTGGTGCCATAGCGTATGGTGGATTTCTCCCTTGCTAGCCTTAAAATTTTCTCTGTCGCGGTAGTGTAGTATTTGTGCCAGGACTGGCCAAGGTGCATTGTCTAGGAGAGCCTTAGCAGGAACATGATGCACCCTATCAAAAGCGAACAGGGGGGGTAAGGGCTTCTTTTCTGAATAGATCCAGCAGCCATTTCTCAACAAATTCGGTGGGGTCATGACCCTCCACGTATTCTGGCAGCCCCACTATGTGAACATTGTTTCGTCTAACAGAATTTTCAATATAATCCGTTTTGTCACTTGTGGCAGTGGCTATGTGGGTGGCTGTGCGGGTTTCAGCAATCAGTGGAGATAATTTGTCCTCAAGATCACTGATGCGGCCTTCAGCAGCAGTTGTTCGTTCTCTCATCTTCTGAAGGTCTTGTCGCAGTAGCGACACCTCCTCTGTCAGCCCCCCTAAGCGCTCCTTAACTGAGTTAATGGAAGCAGTGCAATGCTGTACAGCTTGTAAGATTTGACTTAGGATAGGTTGTACTTCTCTCTCTATCATATCTTCAGTTCCTGCCTGCTGATCACTGTCAGGGAGAGACATGGTATCAGGCTCAGTCCCATGCTCTGTCTCTATATACTGGGATGGGTCAGCTTCTTCCTCCTGGTCTGCAGAGGAGCCTTGCCTCTGCACCTCTGATTTTTGTATAGTAGAGCATGTCTCTGGGGGCTTTAAGACCCTTACTCACTTTGCTGCCTGTGTCTTTATGCTTCTCAGAGCCTTGTAGTGTTCCACTGGGCAGTGCAGCAGCAGCACCATGTTGGCTACAGGGGAGGGCTGGAAGCCTTAGGCCTGGGGGGCAAGTCCAGTCAAGTGGCCCATTGAACCACTGAATCAGCTCCCCATCCATGCCCACCTAGTTTTAGAACGGATATTGATGTTATGAAGCAAGACAAATACGATACAATGTGGTAACATCATTTAATGTTAATAGCAACAAAGGAGGTTTAACAAAAATAATGCATCAATGCAGCTCATCAGTGCCCACCAATGCAGCCTCACCAGTGCCAATCAATGCAGCCTCACCAGTGCCCATCAGTGCAACCTCATCAGTGCCCATCAATGCAACCTCCCCAGTGCCCATCAATGCAGCCTCATCAGTGCCCGTCAATGCAGCCTCACCAGTGCCCATCCAATGCAGCCTGCAATGCAGAGAGAGGAGAGCTGCCGGATTACACAGAGCGGAGATCTCCCACTTACCTGGTGCGGCCACTGTTATATGAAGTCCCGCCTCCTAGACCGGCTCCTATGATAAACATCACCAGTGTGTTGTCTATTATAGAAGCTGGTCCAGGAGGTAGGACTTTGTAAGCTTTGTTTAATCCGGCGGTGCCCCCCCCAAGGCAGCCAAATTGGCCCAGTGGGATCCATGGTAGGGCCGGCCCTGGGCGCCCCCCCTTTGCCTGCAGTTAGTTGGTGACTGCCCCCCTGGCCCCTACTTCCTTCCTCCACAAGAATAAAAGTGTGAGCAGGCAGCAGCCGTCGGCCATTTTGAATGTAAGTTAGGGTGGCCTGGGTGGCAATTGCCACCCTGCCCCCCAGCCCAGCCCTCCCCTGATCACCAGGGTTGTCCCTTCTCCCTTGCCTCCTCATCATAGCTCAGATTTGATCGGGAGGGGTGTCGATGGATTCCTCTTGCAGAGCTGAAGAGAATGATACCTATATTGCATAGATCAACATCCTGAGTCAGGATCGGTAGCAGGATATTTGTCGGGAGCTCTGTGAGGTTGTTCCACTCACATGCCCGCCCTGGTCACACCCCAGTAATGAAATCTTTAAATAAAAACTTTCTACTTTTATTACATACCTTAATTTAGATCCAGTGGTCTCTGGTTCTCTGTGCAATGCAGGCAGGTGGGAGGGGCCAGCAGGGTTTTGTATATACTAAAAATACTGGATGAACCCTCTGCAAACTGCTATACCCTCTCAAGCAAACTCTGCAATAATGCACATATGCTGTTTGCAATAAAAAAAAGGGATATTTAGTTCCCACATATTGCAATACATGTTTAAGCTGGCCAACTGCGTAATCCTAGCCAGTCCTACTCTGCTTTGCTACTGCATATGCTAAAAAACCTGCGGCAAACAGACACAAAATGGGAAAGAGCTACACGGTTTAGGTCTGGCCACTGACCTGCAATGCAAGAGAAACAAGATATACCTGTTCTCATAGCTTGTACATGCATATGTAGCACCCCCATAGTAATAGGTGCTTTTTGTAGTACATTTTGGCTAGAGGAGGCAAACTTAGTCAGGCCTGACAAAAAGTGAATGTTTTGATCTAGGCAGAGGAGTGGCCCAGGGAGAGCTGGAGATTGCAGGAAGGAACACCCCTTGGTTACTCCTCCTCTTTGTTTCCAGAAGGCTCTGGAAAAGGGGGGTGGATGAGGAGGTGTAACTTTCTGATGTATATTAAGGAGCCCTGACCAGTCCCCAATCTGCATTGGCATGGGGCAGGCCTCCTTATACTGTGATCTGCCCAGCTGGGGGGAGGAGAGTGTCAGGTGGAAGAGTGGAGATGTAGCTGAGGTTGTGGAGGCCTCACCTGAGAGCCCCCAGTCTGGGGGGGGGGGGTGACCTTGAGGCCTGGTGGCTCGGGTGCAGCCATGAGCAGAGTTGGATCGTGGAGCAGCACAAGGGAGCAGGAGAGCAACAGAAAGGCTACTGAAAGACTCTTTAAAGGATCCACTGGTGTTGGTGAGTGACAGACCCTGGGAACTGGACAGAAATGCTGGAGCAGGCTTGGAGGAGAGAGTGTACAGTCTGTGGAAGTTTGAGAAGCCAGTCAGGAGAAGGAGTGTCACTGGACAGTGAGGTAGGCCGGAGTGGCCAGGAAGATACGGGCTGGGAGTAGTAGTCCATTGGGACCTGGCTAGAACAGTTGTACTTGGCTACACCTTGAGGACCTGTGGCCTTACAACCAAAAGGCCCGTGGCCCTTGCCTGTAACAGGTGGTCCGGAGGTCCAGCTGACACAGTGCAGGCCTTACTATGTGCTAGCTAGGGTGGAGGAAGAGGCAATGGAGGCCTGATAAATTTCCTTTCAGGCCTAACGGTGAAGAAACAAATGTTGTGCAGGAGAGAAGTAAAGGCGTGTAACGGTCAGCAAGTGTCAGTGCTGTAGGAAGAAGGAGAATGTATATGGAGATGTATACAGTTTGGTCTCATCTTTGATTCTTTGGCCATCCCACAGTCATCCCTTTCCCTATCCAAGTTTATCCCCTCAATAAAACAAAGTACCGGCCTGTTCCGTGCATGGATGATTGTGCGATTGAGGGCAGAGTGACAGGTGAACCACATCTACCTGCCACCCCTAAGGGGTCCATTGGCTACGCATACAATCTACCAGGTATTAAAGGGGTGTGACCACATATTAACACTAAACATACTGAATGCCCCCTCTGCACACTGCTATACCCTCTCAGGCAAACTCTGCAATAAAAAAAACAGGGATACTTAGTTCACAGATATTGCAATGCTTGGTTTGACAGCTCATATGACTGGCTGGCAAACATACAGGGGTATGCCTTGTACTGAAGGGACAGGGAGGGGAGAAGAGGGGGAGGAGTGTGTCTATATGTCAGGAATGATTTACGGGTAGAAAAGCGGAATTACATCAGTGATGGGGAAAGGGGCGAGGTGGAGTCTGTATGGGTGGAACTCCAAAGGGTGGAAGTAAGTGGGAAATTACTAATGGGAGTATGTTACAGGCCCCCTAACCTGAGGGAAGAGGTGGAATTGGATCTCCTTTCACAGTTAGAAATGGCAGCAAGACTGGGAAATGTCATCATAATGGAGGACTTCTACTATCCTGAGATTGCCTGGGCGGAAGGGACAGCCCACTCTTTAAAGGCCTGCCACTTCTTAAATTTTTTACAGGACAACTTAATTTCCAAATTGGTGGATTCCCCAACTAGAAGTAACACATTGCTAGATCTATTAATTACCAATGATACAGATCTGATTACAGATGTGGAAATATGGGACAACTTGGGAACTAGCGACCACAGAATTATTACATTCCACATAGGAAACATAGGAGAGGAGGGTAGTACAAGAACACAACATTTTAAAAGAGCCAACTTTTCTAAATTCCACTCAATGCTGCAGGATATTAAGTGGGAAACATTGAACACAGAGGAAAAATGGGAATGCTTTGGGAACATTTTAAATAAAAGTATCACTGAGTACATTCCAAGGGGTAATACATACTGTAAATATAGAAGAAGAACAAAGGTTAAGCCTGGGTGGCTAAACCAAAATGTAAAACATCACATTAAGGACAAAAAATGGCCTTTAACCACTTCAGCCCCGGAAGGATTTACCCCCTTCCTGACCAGAGCACTTTTTGCGATACGGCACTGCGTCACCTTAACTGATAATTGCGTGGTCGAGCGACGTTATACCCAAACAAAATTGACGTCCTTTTTTTCCCACAAATTGAGCTTTCTTTTGGTGGTATTTGATCACCTATGCAGCTTATTTTTTGCGTTAGAAACAAAAAAAGAGCAACAATTTTGAAAAAAAAAACAATTTTTTTACTTTTCGCTATAATAAATATCTAAAAAAAAAAATGTCTTCCTCTGTTTAGGTCAATATATATTCTTCTACATATTTTTGGCAAATAAATTGCAATAAGTGTATATTGATTGGTCTGCGCAAAAGTTATCTCGTCTACAAAATAGGGGATAAATTTATGGCATTTTTATTATTTATTTATTTTTTTACTAGTAATGGCGACGATTTCCAATTTTTAGCGGGACTGCGATATTCCGACACTTTTTTGGGACCAATGACATTTATACAGTGATCAGAGCTAAAAATAGCCACTGATTACTGTATAAACGTCACTGGCAGAGAAGGGGTTTACACTAGGGGGCGATCAAGGGGTTAAATGTTCCCTAGGGAGGTGTTTCTAACTGTGTGGGGGCTGGGCTGGCAGGGAGTAGAGATAGATCGCTATTCCGGATTACTTAGAACAGCAAATCTCCCTCTACTGCCCTGACAGAATTGAGATCTGTCTGTTTACATTGACAGATCTTCGTTCTGTCTCTGTGGAGCAATCGCGGGTAGCTGGTGGACATCGCGGCCGAGCACATTGGCTCCAACGCACGCGCCCCTATAGCTCTTAAATCAGCCGACATACAATGACCGTGATTTGCACAACCGTGTCAACCTGCCACAGTAAAAACCATGAAAAATGCTGCTTCTTAACCACTTCCACACCGTGCAGTATATTTACTGCGGCAGTGTGGATGCGTCCTGCGAATCGCCGTAAATAAACGGCGATTTGCAGAGTGGCCGCTAGGGGGCGCGTGCGTACTCCGGAGGAGTGTGCCTGCGGCTCAGGTGGACCCAATGTCTGCCGGCGAGCTGCGATGAGCCGCCACAGCAAAAAGAACGGGGAACCGCTGATGTAAACGCGGCGGTTCCCCACTCTGTCAGTGCGGGCATAGGAGATCTACTGATCCCTGTCACTGGGATCAGTTAGATCTCGTATGCCCATAACAGCCCAGCCCCCACAGTTAGAACACGCCTAGATAACACTGTTAACCCCTAGATCTCCCCCTGGAGGTTAACGCCATCACTGCCAATGACATTTATATAGTAACTTTATATATTTAATTGCTTTATATATTACTGGCTGTGTGTCACGGTGCTGCGTTCCTCCATCTCCCAGCATGCGCTTTTTAGGGCACAGTCCAGTGTGATATCCAAGTTGCCGTGTAGCCACGTCACTGACGCGTTTTGTCACTTCCGACTTCGTCACAAGGGGGGCGTGGCTACACGGCAACTTGGACATCACACTGGACTGTGCCTTAAACAGTGCACGCTGGGAGATGGAGGAATGCAGCACCGTGACACACAGCCAGTAATGTATAAAGCGATTAAAGAATGGATATTGATGTAAGAGCATTAGTTTTAGATTAAAATTGATTCATAAGAGGTTTTACACTATTGGAGGCTTTGTGTGGTTTATTTCTACATGTGGAGTGATTTACAACAGCTGCAATCTGTGATTATCGGATTGAAGTCGAGCAGGAATTGCTAAGTGTATTGAGATTCATGCTGTTTATTATCTGACATCTGGTAAGCCTTTGTCCATAAGGGTGATTAGTTTCACTAAAGCACTTTGGTGGAGGATTTCTTCTTTGGGTGTCATTTAACTGATCCAAGCACTTGATATCACACGACGGATGCTTATGAATTAATTATTTATTTTGTGGACTTTTCATGAAATTTATTCACACAGTTGAATTTATGTTTGGATACTCATTGATCATGTATTAATAGCAAGTTACTCATTATTAGAAGAACCCCTAGGAGCTTCCAGGATGGAGAAGGATCTAGGGGTCCTAGGAGAAGACAGACTGAGCAATAGCATGCAGTGTTAAGCTGTGACTACATAAGCCAGCAGAATATTAGCAAGCGTTAAAAAGGGAATTCACTCCATAGATAAAGTGATTATTCTGCAACTTTATAAAACTCTGGTTCGGCCGCATCTGGAGTATTCTGTCAAATTTTGGTCACCAATCCTCTGAAAGGAAGTGCTGGAGCTGGAGAGAGTCCAGAGAAGGGCAACCTAAATTAATTTGGGGCCTGGAGGACCTCTATTATGAGGAATGACTACAATCACTAAATGTATTCTCCTTGGAGAAGAGACGCTTGAGAGGAGATGTGATAACGATATACAAATATCTCAAAGGTGATCCCAGCATAAGTAATAATCTTTTCAGTCCCAGGGAGTGTAAGAGGACACGGGGCCAGAAGATGAGACTGGAAGAGAAGCGGTTTAACCTTTAAATTGCTAAGGAGATTTTTCACTGTAAGGATGTGGAACACTCTTCCACAATCGGTGGTATCGGCGGGCAGTATGGATAGTTTTAAAAGACTCTTGCATGTGCATCTTAGCGAAAATATACAGGAATATGGGAAAAGATTTTTCTAGACACACACACAGGTTGAACTGGATGGACTGTTGTCTTTATTCAACGCTACCTACTATGTAATATGAGTAAGTAATCCCTCTTATGGCCAGTCTTACTCTTTTCTGCCACTGCAAATACTACTGTGGTTTTGTATATAGTCTCCTGAAAACATCACAGCACCCTGCCCAGTTCTCCTCTCAGCCCTAAGCAATGGCTTGCTCTTGGAAGGTGTTATACAAATACCTTGATGGATAGTTGTCAGTTATGAGGTGTGAAAATTCCTAGTCAGCCTGCCTTTGCATGTAGACTGCCATAGATAATGCCCGGATGTAATGCTTAGACATCATAACTGAAAGAACTTAAATTCAGTGGATGAAATGGACGGGCAAGGATAGTAAGGGGATGGGGTAGAATAGACTAGATTTTGCTTAACATCTTCCAGCCATGAAATTAGGCAGACTGTATCCGAATTGCTGCAGCTTGTAATGCACACACGAGTAAGCAACTTCAGTACAGAAGAGGAGCCTATACAACTTTGCCATACTATAGGTAAATCTGAAGTTCAGCTTTTATGTGATTCTTTATGGGATGGTGTTTAGCAGAGCATTTCAGTGACCATATAAAATGTATGATGTGTCCCACACTGGTAGTTAGCGCCGGCTAGGATTGCTAGATATGTCCCAGGATATTCCCCTTGGTGTTTTTTGGGGGTAAGGGCAAATGGGTACTTTTTACCATGTCTGCTGCTCCTGACTGATAGCCCAACTATTTTGTTCTAAATTTTTCCGATGATAGTAAAGCTTGTATAAAATGCTTCCATTCCCTCTGTATTAGCACAATAAGTTCCCCTGTGCCTGCATTATAACATATATACTTATCTGTGTAGCTAAGACTCAGGCTTCCTAGGATCAGTTGCCGTTTTTCTCTGCACAGCAAAGAGTACCTGAGGGTGGGGCCGAGCACTGCTGCTGAGGTCAGCTAGAGACAGAGCCGTGTATAGGAAGCCAGAGTGTCAAAATAAAGTAGCTTTAGAAACGAACTACAAAGTACTCATGCGTTGGTACTTGGTCCCTGCCAGAATTGCAAAATACTCCCCAAATTACTCTGCTTTATGCTTTCTAGACTGTAAGGCTCACAATTTCATATATGGTGGGATTGCCCAATAGTTAAAAAATTCTGGATTAAAATATTTCATATTCTACAGTATTTACACTGTTTAAGGAAACTATTCTTCCTGACCCTTTAATTGCTATTCTAAACTTATAACCAGCTAATCTCACACGCACCCAATTCAAACTATCTCTCCAGATCACTACTGCTGCTAAGCAGACCATTGCCAAGTCCTGGAAATCATCAACATTGATGTTGATTGAGACCAAGCGTAGAATTAACCAAGCCATGATCCATTCTAAGATCGCAGCTGTTCAAAATGACACAATAAATACATTTGAAAAAGTTGCATTTATTATTTTTCTTTACAATCCTCCTTACGTTATTAGTAATATCTACTTTTATATCTATTGCATTTCACCTTATAGCTTCATAACATAATTATTTACTGCATTTACCATATTAACCTATCCTTCCCCACATATAACCTGTTGTAAATCTTTTTAATATTTCCCATCAGTAGCTATATTCTGGTTTAATTGTATTATTGTCATTAACTCTTATGCACTTTATTACTTTAACTAAAAAGTACTCTATAACCTACAACGATATTGTCTATATTATATTAGTTTACTTGTTTAAACCAAATAAACAAATTTAACAAGGAATCCAGAGTGTTATCCATACAGATAAGAATATTTATGATAGAACACGGACACAGGCAAACTTCTTGTTCTAATACAGAGATAATGGGGGCTTTAAAAGGCAATTATGAGAACAGAGAAGAGACTCTACATACTGACAGGGAGAGGGAGTAGGGGGGAGTTGAAGACAGGCAGAGGAGAATAGGAAAGCTGCTAGTAACAGACTGCACAGACCACGGGCTCTCAGGATCAGCTAATATGATAGGGGAGTCAGCACTCAGGGGGGAAGTCATGACCTGACATTATCATATATTTTAGGGGATACAGAGGGATAATTTAAAAACCACGCTGGTAATTGAACATTAAAGAGACAGGAGCAGCATTTTTTTTTTTTGTGTTAACAAACTCTTTAACTTCCTTATACCCTGTCAAATATATCTTGCTCAATCACAAACTCCTGGATCTACACAAAATACAATATAAATTTATGCAACGTGTCCTTAATGCGATGAGGCAAACAATAGGTAAGACCTTAGGCCTACAAGAGCTCAATTCTTCATAAAGCAGAGAATAAAGCAAGAATTATGCATTATACATACTAGGAGGAGAACAGCTGAGGGATTCTATGGTGGAGAAGGACCTGAGTGTTCTGGTAAATTATAGACTTAACCACTTAACAACCGCCCTATAGACAAATGACGTCTACAGAGCGGTTGCTTAATTCTGGGAGGACGTCTATTGACGTTCTCCCAGAATCGCGCTTCCCGCGCGCCCCCCTGGGGCGCGCACACGGGAAAATCGGTGACCGTGGGGTCGCGGGGGACCCGACTAATCACGGATCGTGGTGAATGGCCGCTGTGAGCAGCCTTTTACCACGTGATTGCGCCGTCAAATGATGGCGTGATCACATGTAAACAAGCCGGCGGAAGTGCCGGCTTTTCTCTCCTCTCCGCACCGATAGGTGCAGTGTGAGAGGAGAGAGGGTGGAGAGAGGATATGCTGCAGCGCTGTGGGCGATGTGTAATGCCCACAGCGCTGCTAGGTGACACAATACACCCCCCACCATCCATTTACCAGCCATCCACCACCCACCCAGCCATCATCAGCCACCCACCACCCACCCAGCCATCCACCCCCCACCCATCCTCACCCAATCCATCCTCACCCACCCACCCATCCATCCATGCTCATCCATCCATCCATCCATGCTCACCTACCCAGCCGTGCTCAACCATCCATCCATCCGTGCTCCCCCATCCATCCATCCATCCATCCATGCTCACCCATCCATCCATGCTCACCCATCCATCCATCCATGCTCACCCATCCATCCATCCATGCTCACCCAGCCTTCCATCCATGCTCACCCAGCCATCTATCTGTGCTCACCCACCCAGCCG
>BLSH010481317.1:122860-136000 GCA_018402905.1 Glandirana rugosa
CCCCCCCCCCCCCCCCCCCCCCCCCCCCCCCCCCCCCCCCCCCCCCCCCCCCCCCCCCCCCCCCCCCCCCCCGCAGAGGAGGCCATGGACTCGAGGGAGGTGGTTAGAGGAGGCCCTGGATTGGAGGGTGCTGTGGAGACCCTGGACTTGGGGGATGCAAGAGGAGGTCCTGGGCTGGGGGGTGCAGAGTAGGCCCTGGACTGGGGGGGTGCTGAGGAGGCCCTGGACTGGGGGGTGCTGAGGAGATGCTGGATGGGGGGTGCTGAGGAGGCCCTGGACTAGGAGGGGAGTACACCAGAGGCCCTTGACTGGGGGGTGCAGAGGAGGCCCGGGACTAGGAGGGGAGTGAACCAGATGCCCTGGACTGGGGGGTGTAGAGGAGGCCATGGACTTAAAAAGTGGGGTTGATAAAGGACCTGGATTCAGAGTGCAGGGCGCAGCGGAGGTCCTTAACTTGGGGTGGGCTATAAAGGAGGCCTTGGACTAGGAGAGGAGTGCTCAGAGGGGACCCTGGACTAGAGGGGTGGGTGCAGAGGAAGCCATTGACTAGGAAATGGTAGTTGGTGTGGCAAAGGTCCTTGGAAAGGGGGGGGGGTACAAGGGCGATATTAGACTAGGTGAGGGGGTGCCTGGAGGTCCCAGATTAGGAGAGGGGGTGTCTGGAGGCCCTGGACTAGGGCAGCAGGTGTGTGGAGGCCCTGGACTATGAGAGGCCCTGGACTGGAGTAGGAAAGAGGGTGCCTGAAGGACCTTCCAGCTCCAGGGAGAAAGAGCCTGGATTTAAAGCATGGGCTGAGCAAGAGCCTGCCTGGGCCCTGAAGGTGAGTTTACAACATAAATAGGGACATTTATAATTTGTCACAATTAATGCCAAACAGGAGCAGAGAGACAGGTCGTGTAATAGATTTATTAAAGGAGAAGTGCAGCCAAAGCCTGTTTGGGTGTACTTCTCCTGTTGATCACATCAGTGCAGATTATTTTGCACTCCTGTTACCCATTTTCATCTGAGAGCGGGCTTAAGCCCTCTGTTGGCTGATGTCACAGAGTCGGTCCAGGCTGGGCAGAGCTCGCAACCATATAGTCGGGATCTGCTCATATGCTTGGACCGTAGAGCTGCTGAAAGCCTGAGCCGGCCACTTCCGCCCCCTCCACAGCCCAGTGTTTCAGTGAGCACTGGGGGGGGGGGGGGGGTTGTGCTGCAGAGCCAGAGACCGACAGCCACCAGCTCTCTGCTCAGAGAGCACTGAGAACTGAGTGATCGGCTGTTTTATTACTTGGTTCTCAGCCTTAGGGCCGGCAAGGGATAGATGCAGCATCTACCTAGGTAAGTATGATTCATAAATAAAATTCCCATACTTCTCTTTTAATTATCTGATATCTCCTCTTTCCTGCTATCTGGCCCACATGGCAATTAGGCCTTATTCACGCGGAGCATATGTGTCCATGCCCAGTGTGATGGCCATGTACCGCGTAAGGATGCTTGGTGTCCTGTGCATCCTTGTGCAGGCAGTTCAGTCAAAGTCAATTGGTATGCAGCAGCTGCATGGACCTAGTTGAATGTCAAAATTTGACATGCAGACAAGAAGGAGTGCATGTATCCGAACGCACAGTGTCTGCATTTGGATCTGTGCACCCACTTCTATAGGTGCAGCTCTCTGGTGGATGCCGATGCAGATGCAGCAAAAAGTGTCTCAGCATACAGGACCTATCTCAGTGCCTGTCTGAATGAGCCCTTAGGGGAATTTACCAAAACTAGAGCATACAGAATTTGGAACAGCTGTGCATGGTAACCAATCAGCTCATAGCTTTCATTTTTAAAGCTGAACAAGCTGAAGATAGAAGCTGATTGGTTGCCATGCACAGCTGTTCCAAATTCTGACTGCACCAGTTTTGATAAATTCCCCTCACTGTGTCTTACATTTCTTACTCCTGACTATTGCATTCTAAGTACAGCACATTAGTTGTAAAGACACACAATTTTTAATTTCATGCATTCTATGCATGAAGGTAAAAGACCTTCTGTGTGCAGCAGCCCCCCCCCCTCCCCCCAGCTCCACCTAATTCTTACTCGAGCCACCTCTTGATCTAGCCATGTCCACGAGAGCTTTGGCTGTCTGCGGACTCGCACTCTTGATTGGCTTATGGCAGCAGCGGGAGCCATTGGCTCACACTGCTGTCAATCACAGTCAGTGAGCCAGTAAGAAGACGGAGGGAGCGGAGTCAAGCCATGGCTCCAGGTGTGAATGGACACACAGAGCAGCGGCTCGGGAGCATGCCTGCTTGGGTGCCCCTATAGCAAGCTGCTTGCTGTTGGGGCACCCAGAAAGAGGGAGGGGCCAGGGGTGCTGACGAGGGACCCAAGAAGTGGAGGGTCTGAGTTACTCTGTGCAAAACCACACAGAGCAGGTAAGTATAACATGTTTGTTATTTAGAAAAAAAAACAAAAAACAAGATTTTAATACCACTTTAAAGTTAGCTGCGTGTAGTAAAGGATATGCAATAGAACAGTTTTATTTTATTAAAATGAGTATACTGAGGTTTGTACTGTTTGTTACATACTCATTTGTGGCACAGTCATTAAAGCATATGGCCCTTTAAGCTCCTCCCACTGTTGATGCAATATGACCACACCCACAGTTTTGGCGTGGCCACATACCATTTTTCTTGGGGGGGGGGGGGGTAAAAAAAATGTCCAGCCCCTGGTGCCAAATGTGCTAGCTATGCCACTGCGTTCCACTACCCTGTGTTGAGCAGTAGGCCTATATTGGTGATGAGGTGCTCTTAGGGGTGGAGGTTATAACTTCTAGTAGCTTCTTGAAGGCCTACTGTGTTTAAATGGAGGGTTCTTTTGGAACATTTCACTTGGGTATGTGTTTCTGCTAGAATGTTCTTATTGTTATTGTTGAATATTTGTACCACTGGGCATCACTGTGCCATTTATGTGTGATTATGACCTTTCTGTTGTTTGATGCAGAAAATTGAAAGCACATTTACAACAGCTTCGATGGAAGGGTGCAAAAAGTGCAAGCCAAGAATACCAAGAGAGGTCTTGTGCCCGCTGCCAGAAAGCCCTCGGAAGGATTGTGAACAGAGGGGCTGTTTGCAATGGCTGCAGCCACAGGGTCTGTCATGAATGTCAGGTTTGCCGCTACAGTCTGGCTTGGAAGTGCACAGTGTGCAATGCTCATGGGTAATAATTCTCCTTTATATTATTGTGTCTTTCACCTATTCCCCCTTCTGCTGCAAATCAACAAGTAACAGTTTAGGAAAACTAGCTGTGATGGCTAGATATAGAGTAAAGGGGCATAGACCCCACAGACCAGCATAAATATTAGCAATGCCATCCAAAAATGCAAAGGTGGGCAGCAGTGAGGTTTTATCTAACAATATCTGAGCTATACTACTAATGTGCACAAGTGATGGTGATGCTAGGCCTAAACCAGCTGGTTAAGCACAGTTAAATTTGAGTCAATATCAAGAAAGATATAGGAATATAAAGGGAAATGGTGGGGCCAGTCCTTCAAGTTAGTCTTCTGCCAGCTTATGTGAGGGGCTATTTAACTAAGTGCTGGAGCACTTATGAAAGTAATTCAACCCTGCGGGCAGAAGGATGTCAACAGGTGCAGCCCAGTTCAGTGCAAGGTGGAATAGAAGTGGGCAGAAGATAAGAATAATGATTCTGTATCACTGCAGTTCTGAGTTGGTAGTGGTGCGGTATGGGCTTGAGTGTGGCAGAGTACATGGGATGGATGCTATGGTTGTCCTGCACAGAGGCTTATCTATTGTTAACAGTACATGGTGGGCCAGTTGCCCTCTCACCTACTCCCCAATGTGGCAATAAGATTTTAAGATGGACGGGACCCCTTCAGTCTGGCTCTAGTTAAGCTGTAACTTGATCCGCAGGAACAGAGGGTCTGGAAAATATTCTGGTATCTCTGTGGCAGCTCAGCTAGGTGGACCAGATGGACAGTGTTGCTGATTCCAGCAATGTCCTTTTTACCCCCAGGCTTTCTTGGGCTTCCTCTTTTCTCTCACTCGCTCCAACAGGTCTGGATGCTTGGACTCCCGAGAGCCTCGGCTGTCACGGGTGATTCAATAAAAAAAACTCTATCAGGCTCCTCCTGCTCACACAGGGTCTTGTGGGACCCGTAGTTCAGAAAGCTGGTTGTGTCCATACATGATGGTGCTTCAAACTACAACTCCTGGGGTTCCAAGCGTGCCGCATTAAAGGATAAGTTCACCTTTTAACAAAAAGTAATAAATGCACATTTCTTTTGCAGGTAAAAAAAAAATGTATATTTATTATTTTTGGTTTCTAGGGCCTCTAAAGCATTGCACCAGTGAATGAGTGATGTAGCTGGGCAGACAGGGCCACATTTTTTTTTAAATTGCGACAGCTGGGGTGGAGGGGGATCCCTGCTAGCTGACAGAGCGGGGGGTGTAACATATAACATGTTACAAAAGGTGAACATATCAATTAAGGTCTATGAGTTCACTGAACCTGGCTCTCCCCCTGCTGGTCAAAGGAGAGTTGTACAGTTCAACATTAACCACTTGCTGCCTGCCCACAGTACATTTACTGCGAGCGGGCAGCAGCTTCAGGCAAATATTGAATGCCTTCCATTCACTGCTTGCTAACGTGATGCTGTGATTGGCCCACAGCTATCACATGGTATCTGCCACCCTGTACCATGTGCTTAGCTGTAGCCAATCACAGACCACAATAGTAAGCAAGCTGCCATGAATGAAATTCTGATGAGAGTATGTAAAAAAAAAAGTTCTTTTTTTTATAAAAAGTTAAAAAAAAATAGAATAAAAAATGATTTTAGTTTTTTTCCCTGATCGCCACAACTCCAGTCATATGATGATGCTGTACAGCATTGGTGAGAGTAAAAAATACTGTAAGTAAAATAATTTCCAAAAAAAGTGGCAAAAAATTACAACTTTCAAAGACTCCTCTTGTTAAATACTTTGGACTGTCTATTTTCCAAGAAAGACACCACCATGCATCGGCAAATGCTGCATGCTTTTGCACTGCACCAAATATCCCTCATGATGCTGCAGAACCATGAGAGTGGGCGCAGTGCAATTTAAAAAAAAAAATGGGGACTTCTTTCCCCACATTTCTTACGGGTACAGCAGTCTATTTAAATTAATAGAGTGGGGTGTACCTGTTATGTGTGCACACAAATGCACTGCAGATACGTGAACCTAAGCTAATGAAAACTTGCAGGGTGAAATGCTTTATAATGTAGTTGACTTCATAGAAGACAAAAACTCATGAAACGTTTATTTCAATGATAAGCGTCCTTAGAGGAACTTGATTCAAAACCCTATCTCACAGTTAAAATGGCCCTGTCTGTTTTATGAATACATAGTTGCAACAATCGCGGAAAATAGGTTTTGTCTCGGGCAGGGGCAGACTGGGCCGGGGTGTCTGATCCCCCATAACAAAAGTCGCACCGCTCTTCCGTCACTCTGGGGGTTATTTACTAACAATGGAGTGTGCAAAATCTGGTGCAGCTCTGCACAGAAACCAATCAGCTTCAATGTTTTATTGTCAAAGCTTAATTGAACAAGCTGAAGTTAGAAGCCGATTGGCTACTAAGCACAGCTGCACCAGATTTTGCGCTATCCAGGTTTAGTAAATCTCCCCCTCTGTGTCATCCCGGCCCGCCAACATAGTAAGCTGAGTGGGCCGGGACTGGGTGATGGAGAAAGAGGGCGATGTAACGGACAACTTCAGTCAGCCATTATAGGCCATGTGCATAGAGCCAAATCTATATATAGTAGCTGTCCCGGGCGCCGGAAGTGACGTATGCAGTGATGAGCTGTGCTGTGCCCCCAATGTGAGTTGTCATCACTGGCTCTGGACACTGGCAGGTAATTAAGGTTATATTTAGCTGACTGATGTGCCATTCTACAACACTGCTGGTATTTATTGTACCCATGTAACCTCTTGTATATGTACACTGTGTTCTGTCTTCTGCCTACATGAGGAAATATTATTGGGAATACAATTGGCCTGGGATATAGTATTTATAATGTATGATATTTCTGTTGGCTGATATCTCTCTCTCTCCCACTCTCCCTCTCTCTCTCTCGCCATCCCTCCATTTCTCTCTCTCCCTCTCTCTCTCTCCCCATCCCTCCATGCCTCTTTTTCTTTCCTTCTCTTTCTCTCTCCCTCCGCCCTTCTTTCCTTCTTTCTTTCTTTCTCCCCCCCTCCCTCTCTGTCCCTCCATCCCTCTTTCTCTATTCCTCTTTCTCTCTCCCTCCATCACTCTTTTTCTTTTTTATTTCTCTATATATTACTATATTCTCCACTATGTAAGGTTGGGTTCACACTAAAAACGGATGCGGCTGACAGCAGGGGATCCGATGGGATCTCTGTTCTCCATTTCAGGGACTAATCAGGCTCGAATTTCTGCCTGAATTCGGACCTGAAACGGAGCCAGAGACACACAGGACCCCTGCGCAATTCGCTCCGCAGCCACCCCAGAGATGTGTAAACCAGCTCAATAGAGAGCCGGTCCAAATCTCCTCTCATGCAAATTGGATACGGAAAAATCTGGATCCAATTCGCACAACTGTGTACCCAGCCTAAAGCCTCACACACACGGGACGATGATCGTATGTACGATCGTCGCAAATCGTATGTTGCATAATGTAACTTGCATACTGACTGCACTACACGATCGTACGACCACAGAAAGACCGTTCAGGTGCATGTAATTAGCATCCAGCCGTTCCTGACTTCGGAGCATGCGTGTTTTGCACAATACAACTTTGTTTTACCAACTGCTCTGTACACACGATACAACGGTTGTATGAGCGCTTGTTGGTACGATCAAGTTTTCTAGTCTGCTCATACAACTCCCTTGTACGACCGCCATATGTTCGACTGTTCTAATCGCGCATACGAACGATCGATATCGCATACAACGGTCGTTAGTACGACCTGTTGTATACGATCGCCGTCCCGTGTGTACGAGGCTTAAGTCATCTCAGAGTCTATTTAATCACACCCCCTTTAACCCACGCCCATTATTTTGCGTAATTGAAACCACACCCATTTTTCGGTGCAGCACGCTCTGCACAGCGTATTTTTTTAGTTCCCACTAGGCCTACAAACGGATGCCTTTCGCTCCTAATTAATATAATTCTCCACCTACAGACAAAAAAGTGTTCCTAAAATTATTTTTAGAATGTTGGCAACTATGTGTATAGTTATTATTTTCTGTGCAGTCAGCTGCCTTATCCTGAAGTGGGGGGGGGGCTCTTCTTTTGAGCCTGCAGTCATTTCTGTAATGAGTCCCTGCTTTATTCTTCTGCAATACACTGAGCTATAGCTGCATTTTGTCTGGCTAAACACTTCTCCACCCCCTCGCAATTCATGAAATATGACTCTAATCTTATCAACAGATAAGATAAATTTGAATCAGTCATGCTGTTCCGTTTCTTTGTCATTTTAGGAACCATACAGGAACTCCTGCTCTTAGCCTGATTTGAAGTTTCAAAAGACACGAGTGGTGGGAAGTTGTTATACAGTAGTTACAAATGGCATAGAGAAACATCCTTAAAGTGTCTCTCTAGGCAATACTTTATTTTAGTTTTTGTAGAGGGGGTTAGACTCTTTGTCAAGTTTTTATTGCAGTCCGTGTAATTCAACCTTCTATTTGCATGGGTTCACCAATGTCACCAAGAAAGGAAATGAGAGGAACTATAAAAGTTTAGAGTTGTCCCTGGAATAAGATCAAATCTTCCAATAGGGATACCTGTTCCAGGGAAAACTGTTCAAGAGGAAATGATTTCCACTAATTTCCTCATGTGGCTCTGGGACAGTAAGTGTAGGGAAATGTCCCCAACGTTACGCAGACATAAAAAAATAACCTGGAAGGGGCTCAATGCCTTCCCTTTTGAGTATAGATACACTTTAAATTATCCAATATTCATCTGATCGAACCCTATACCTTGCAATAACTCTAAAGAAATCAAAATGATGCAGGCACATAGGTGTGCGCAAGGGGTGTGCCTGGGCACACCCTAATCACCCTGTGCGCCGAAGAGTCCGCCTGCTGATTTTTCACCAAAGCCCCCCAACGGGGCTCCTAATATTTTTCTTTTAAAATGTTAAAATTATAATATAAATAAAAAACGACTGACACAGTCCACTGCCCTACTGACAATTCCACTACTCTACCGACACCATTCATTGCCCTACTAACACCGTCCATGGTTTAATACATTTAGGGTGCACACACTAATGCAATAGGCTGCATACATCTATGTGCAGACATATTGATTTTAGAAAGTAATCTGCTTTACTTACATGAACATTTTTATGTGTCTATCACAAACATTGATTAGACAGTTGCAAAGAATATATAAAACCAAAACATGGTTACATAGTAAATCAGGCTTGAAAAAGACAAAAGTCCATATAGTTCAACCAATAAAAAAAAAAAAGGACAACCCTATATACACAATCCTATACCCACAGTTGATCCAGAAGAAGGCAAAAAAACCCCAACAAAGCATAATCCAGTTTGCTACAACAGGGGAAAAAATTCCTTCCTGAGAGGCAACCAGAGAGGCAACCAGATTTTCCATGGATCAACTTTACCTATAAATGTTAGTACCCAGTTATATTATGCAAATGTAGGAAAGAGTCCAGACCTTTTTTTTTAAAGCAATCTACTGAGCTTGCCAGAACCATGTCTGGAGGGAGTCTAACTAACTTTTTGTTAGTTTTGGAAACACGCACAGAAAGCGGGTTTCCCGCATCACGGCCGGTGTGAACGAACCATTATAGGATGCCATTAATGTCTAGGCATCACGATCGATATCCAGTCATATTTGCCACCTGAGCTAAGTTGGCAATAAGGATGGGCTTGGGCTTGCAGCAATCGGGAATGTCTCACTGCCTGTGATTAGTGCAGTGCAGAGTTCACTTCCTGGCAGACTCGGGCAAGTCCAAGCCTATCCTTAGTTGGCAACCCTTCACATACGCTGTTAGGATACATATTAGCATTAATGCATGTCTTACACTTTGGAAAACACTATTTTCTGTACATATACTATTTTCTGTAAATACTATTTTCTGTACAGCTTTTAACACCCTAAAGTGTATAATTAGAACAATCACATTTTTTCTTATATGTTTTAGAGAAGTTAAAATAAAGACTGGTGAATGGTTCTTCGATGAAAGGGAAAAGAAATTTCCATGTGCAGGTAAAGGTTATATTTGTGTGAGAGGCTGCTGGTATAGCTACAAAATGACCCTAAAAATAACTTTATTTTATTTTCCTGTCTGTATCACTCTAGCAGTTTGTGTTCTGTCATTCTACAGAATACCCTAATGAGTCATAAAGCCAAAAAAGCTTGTGTTTAAAATAAAATGGTTGTAAAACTTAGTGACAGGAAAAGGCAGTAGAGTGTTAACCGCATGGCCAATTTTCTATAATAGACAGAGCTAGATGTGTCTTATTTTCTTTATTGTACTCCCAATACGATTAAGTCATGTGTCATTGTGTTCTCACTGCCTATATTGCACCTGTTGTGGGTAATAGATCCTTAAAGCTTATCTTAACCCAACAGTAAACATTTAATATGCTGCAGCTTAAAAGTTAAATGTGGTGGCTGAAATATCTATTAAAAAATGTGGTGGCTGCAATAGTTTATTTTAGGCTTTTTTCCCTTTATTTTCACCTGGTGATTCTGCCAGTAAGTCTGTTATTTTTCATCTTCCTTTAGCAAACCAACCTGTCCAACAAAAGTGGCAGTTATAGAGTTGAGACAAACCATTTAAAGCTTCATGTTTAATTTCCTTTTAAAAAGTTTATTTGGGCCAAGCTGGCCCAAATGAGCTATGTACTGCACTAGCAAGTGCGTCTGCTGTGTGAGCTGTTTTAACTGCATGTAGCTTCAGCTACATACAGTATACAGCGCTTTGTTTTGGCAGTGGGATAGGAACGTCCCTCTTATTCCTGAAACAAAATAGAGTTGGGCTGTGCGCCGCTCAGCCATTCAGGGGAAGCTTTGTATTCTATGAATGAATACAAAGCTTCCTCTGATTGGCTGAGACAGAGATTGTGATGTCATAAGATGGCATCTCTGCCTCAGCTAATCAGAGGAAGCTTTGTATTCATTTATAGAAAACAAAGCCTCCCATGAATGGCTGAGAGGCGCTCAGTCCGACTCTGTTGTGTTCCAAGAGGGGGACGGGTAGTTCCTATCCCCCTGCCAGAACACAGTGCTGTATACTGATGTCCAGCAGACGCACCTGTTAATGCAGTAAAGTGCACTCAACTATTTAAGGGGACATTAAGCTTGGGGGTCAGCTTTAACACTGACAGGGGAGCTTACAATGGCCAGTTCTTAATAATTTATGTAAAACCTTTACCCTGAAAGGAAAAAAATCTGTTGCTTATAAAGTTTCAGCTTTGTTTGTCAAGTCCTATTAAAGCAGTGGTTCTCAACTCCTGTCCTCAGGACCCACTAACAAGCCAGGTTTGCAGGATAACTGAAATGCATCACAGGTGATATCATTTGCTGCTCAGCGATTGCAGTATTCTAGTCTGCATCTCCCCAAGGTAATACTTAAAACCTGGCCTGTTGGTGGGTCCTGAGGACAGGCGTTGAGAACCACTGTATTAAAGCAAGGCTACACTCTGCAATGCTTACCTCCCCTCTACCCCCCTTAAATAGTGCAATGTCCCTCGTTGGTATCGGCATCTTTTACCTAGCATCTTCGAGGTGCCATGCTGCGTCTGTATTCATTTGTTGGCGCAGGATGAGTACACTCCTTCACATGCACAAAAGTGCAATCATCCTGCCACACAGAATGCGTGCTGTGCTGAAATGTGAACATTGCATGTCTCTTGTGCAATAAAGGGCCTGTCTCTTGCAGTTTTCAAAAGCAGGACTTTTGTCCTGCTTTAAATTTGCTAGTGCATCTAAAGGCCCGTACATACGATGCAAATTTTGGATGGGGATTTTGGTACGATGACCAATCTTCCGAATTTTGGATGGTTGGTATGGTGCTTTCGACAGCCGATTTTGATTTTTCGGACAACAAAAGCTGGATGTGCAGACTATAAAATTCTTGTCGTACATGAACTCAAGGTCCGATTTTCATTTAGTTAGTGTGGTTTTCGTCCGAAAAAAAGACTACGCATGCTCAGAAACAAAAAAATACACACAAAGCTATTCAACACATGACATCACTTCTGACATTGAATTTGGTCATACGAGAATTTTCGTATTGTTAGTACGCTCTTCACTTTCGACATGAGACTAGCATGCAACAAAAAACGGACATTCTGTCGTCTGGAAATCTAAATGTGTGTACGAGGCTTTACACTAACCTCTCTACAGGTTTGTGATGCTTCTGTCCAAGAGTGGCTCTGTTGCTTCTCCATAAAGTGAATCCACCCTATAACAGGAAACATGTTACTGGCCGGATCACCAAGTGAAATTAAAGAAAAAGTCTAAAAAAAAAACCAAATGAGCCACCACATTTAAAAATTGGTAAACTGCAATGTATTTACATTTTTGGTTTTGGGTTTAGATACGCTTTAAGCCAGTTTACAATGTGCCACTTACAGGCTGTGTACTACCAGTTGGTAGTGGACCAACCTGCTAACACAGAAGGAAAAACTGTTTTCTTCCAGCGGAGTCCTCCTACCGCCTACCTCTATAAAATGAGAATTGTTTCTAAGCGGGAGTGGCCTACTTTGTAAGACCATTGACTATTAAAATTATGGGTGAGAGCAAAGGCACAGTAGTAACACCACAAATAGTCCAAAAGCCAAACTGAACTGCACTTACTGTAGACTTAAATTTGGAGATCCACTGCCTGGCAGTACCACTCAGATTTGTAAAGCCTCGTACACACGGTTCAACGGTCATGCGACCGCTCATTGTATGATCATCCGACTGTTAGTACGCGCGATTAGAACAGTCTACGTACGACGGTCGTACAACAGAAGTTGAATGAGCAAACTATAAAACTTTGGTAGTACCAACAAGCGGTCGTACGACCGTTGAATCATTTGTACAGAGAAGTTGGTCCAACAAGTTGTACTGTGCAAAACACGCATGCTCAGAAGTCAGGAACGGTCGGACGCTAATTACATGCGCCTGAACTCTCTCTTTATACATTCATAACACGTCACTACGCTCGGCTTGGTCGTACGATTGTGTAGTTACATTATCCAACATATGATTTGGTCCGTTCGGTCGTACGACTGTCTAACCGTGTGTACGAGGCTTCAGTCTGTATGGCCTGCCAACTAATCTAAGCCTAATGGAGATGTTATGGAAGCATTTTTATTACCAAAATAGGCTGTAAGGAATTCTGAGAATTAAAGCGATTCTAAAGCCTAAAGGTTTTTTTTACCACTTCTGCCCCGGAAGGATTTACCCCCTTAATGACCAGGCCATTTTTTTTGTGATACAGCACTGCGTTATTTTAACTGGCAATTGCGTGGTTGTGTGACGTTGTACCCAAATAAAACTGATGTCCTTTTTTTCTCACAAATAGAGCTTTCTTTTGGTGGTATTTGATCATCTCTGCATTTTGTTTTTTTTCGCTATAAACAAAAAAAGGCCGACAATTTTGAAAAAAAAAACAATATTTTTTACTTTCTGCTATAATACATATCCCCCCCCCCAAAAAAAAAAAAAATGTAAAAAAGACAAATGCATTCATCAATTTAGGCCAATATGTATTCTGATACATATTGTCGGAGATTAGCTCATGGGGATCAGTTTTCCGGAGGAAATATAGTCAGCGTGCAGGCAGCTTTCCTTAAAATCTGGCGGCTTGCCAGGTTTATTGATAAATAAGGTTTGCATGTAAAATAAAACAAAACATAAAAATAAGTCCTTGATGTCCGGCGCTAAACTAAACAGTATAGTTTCCTCACTATACAGTGTGGGGCTGGCCCCGACACCCACAAAACATCAGCAAAAATGCCCAACAGACACAGATCTCCCTCAGATCCCTCTCTGAGATTCAGGCCAGAGCTCAAGTGAGATCTCTTCCTGATTATTTAAGTCTGCCTGCTTGTGGACTCCAGTGGACCACAAACTCTGGACCGGAACCAGCCCTGCCATGGTGGCTGGTAAAATCCG
>BLSH010481317.1:136010-159640 GCA_018402905.1 Glandirana rugosa
GGCGTTAAAACGTCAGGGCGATTTTTAGCGTCTAGCGGTAGCAATGGTCATTATTGTTATTTTTTTAACTTTTCAGGGATTTAGATAGGGGATAAAACATCTGAGATATTGAAAACGCGTGTGGTTACTTATATGCGAATAACCCTAAAAGAAATGGTTTTTATAACTCTGTTATACGCTCATTTTTCACCATCTACCCTCGATGGACAGCGGAGCATACGCAAATACACCTGACCTAATTCGTCTCTGGCCTAAAATGGTCGGTGGTACCGTCCCGACCAAGGCCAGGTCTCAAAAGCTCAAGTGAGATCTCTTCCTGATTATTTAAGTCTGCCTGCTTGTGGACTCCAGTGGACCACAAACTCTGGACCGGAACCAGCCCTGCCATGGTGGCTGGTAAAATCCGGTCTCTGCTTAATCCAGTCCACATAAACGCATACGAGGCGACAGGTAGCTCCCATCTACCACTTTTTACTCGCATATTGTCTCAATATTTTTGGTAAAGAAAATCCCAATAAGCGTATATTCATTGGTGTGCGCAAAAGTTATAGAGTCTACAAAATAGGGGATAGATTTAGGGACTTTTCAATTTTTTTATTGTTATTACTGGTAACGATGGCGATCTGCGATTTTTAGCGGGACTGCAAAATTGCGGTGGAGAAATTTGACCCCAAGTGACACTTTTTGGGGACCAGCGACACCAATACAGTGATCAGTGCTAAAAAAAAGACACTGGCAGGGAAGGGGTTAACACTAGGGGCGATCAAAGGGTTAACTGTGTTCTAACATTGTGGGGGATGGGTTCACTGGGACAACACAGAGATCGTTGTTCATGATTACTAGAAACAGATGATCTCAGTGTTGTCCCCTTGTTTACATAGGCAGATCCCCATTCTGCCTCTCTGTGGAGCGATCACGGGTGGCGGGCGAACATCAAGTCTGCGGGACCCGCACATGCGCCCATAGTATTTCATGCACGAAACAATGTATAGGTATGTTGTTTCGCGCAACACAGCCGTACTGCCGCAGTATATATGCGATGGGCGGTCTTTAAGTGGTTATTAAATTCTATGCATTATGGTAAAAAACTTCCCTTTCACCCCCCCCCCACTTACCTGAGCCCATTCTTGCTGTGCATGAGAGCAGCAACTCTCGCCGCTCTCTTCTTCCTCACAAGACAGAGTGATAGCAGCAGGAATCATTGGCTCCTGCTACTGTCAATCAAATTCTGTGATGAGGGAGCAGGGGCTGGGCAGAACTACGTTGTCTGTGTCAATAGACGCAGACAGGGCAGCTAATGAGCGAGCCCACACGAGTTCCCCCATAGAAATCAGCTTTCTGTGGGGGCACTTGGAATGCTGGTAGGGGACCCTAGAATAGAATCATCAAGACTACTCTGTACAAAGCCAAATGTAAGTATTAAATGTTTGTTATTTTATTAGAAAAAAATGAAAGCATTGCAATCACTTTAGGAAGCATATAAAGCTACCTTGAACATTACACACGCAACCTTATCAAAAGCCAGGTGGATTTATTTTAAAAAGAAGAAAGTAACTTTTGGGAACAAATTGGTAGTGCTTATGATTTTATTCCTGACTTTAATTGTGAAACGTGTCTGTATATTTAGTTTTATAAATGTACACTTTTCTTTTAAAGGAAAACATGAATCAGCAGGTGCTAAGCTTTTGAAATCCTACCAAAAATTGAAGTAAGTACCAATAATGGCCTTCATTAATTTTGTTGTTCATATCAGCTGCAAATGTTTGAAGAGCAGCTTTGCTTTAATTATGTACGATACCAAATTCTTATAATTGCGACTACTTATATATTATTCAAGGGCCTATAGCAGTGGTCTCCAAACTGTGGCACGGGGGCAAGATGCTCCCCCTTGCTTGCCTTTATCCGGCCCTTGAGGCATTATTTCTGGTACTGACACCAACATTGGGGCACTATTCCTTCCAACAACACTGACAGTGGGGCACCATTCCTCCCACCGACACCAACAATGGGGCACTATTCTTTCCACTGACACCAATCGTGGGGCACTATTCCTTCCACCGACAACAACAATGGGGCACTATTCCTACCACCCGACAACATTGGGGCACTATTCCTCCCACCGACACCAAAGATGCAGAATTATTCCTCCCACTGATACTATTTCTCCTGCTAATACCAAAGATGGTTTACTCCCACTGGACATAGTCTGCCCCCTAAAGTCTGAAGGACAGTAAACTGGTCCTTTGTTTAGTTTGGAGTCCCCTGCCCTAAACAGTTCATTGAGCCAGAAGAGTCCCTATTGCTGTGTGCCTGCCTGCTATTGGGCTAATCTGGGAAAGGAACCTGGGACAAATCAGCAGGCCCTTATAGGGGTGAGCACTGCAGTAACATGCAGGCTGAGGGGGCAAGAATAACAGCTTCCACCAGTGCCTTCCCACAAAGGTTTTTTTTAACAAAGTCCTTTTTAAAAGAAAGCTTGGATAATTGGGTTTAAGTGAGGCTGAGTTCACACCTATGCAAATTGGATGCAGCTTAAACTGCATCCAATTTGCAGGACACTTGAAAACACATAGTTTTCAAGGTGTCCAGTTCACATATGTGCGGTGCATTCGCACTCCGCATTGCACAGAAAACGTGTGCATTTTCTGTGCAATGTGGTGCGAATTCCCAGCCCGTTGTGTTCAATGGGAGCGCATCTAACACAGAGATGCACTCCGCACTGAACGGGGATATTTTCCTCTGCTCGTGGCTCCTCCACCCTCCATCCCCCTGCAGCTGCTGCGCTGTGAGAATGGACAGGAGCCGCTGAACGGCGGCTCTGACCCTTCCCGACAGCAGACAGGTTGGAATTCACACCGGACTGGTGTGAATCCAGCCTGAGAAAAGGACCTAAAATACAAACTTCAGGATGTTGATATGTACTCTTAGTTCTGAATTGCTCCATGGGGTCCCTGTATTCAGTATATAGTGCCTGCATCTGGCTCTAGATTGGGAGCTTCACTGCGCATTCTCCAAATCAGTGGTAAAGTTGATATTTGCATATTGTGTAATCAGAGGCTCCCAGGTTGCTCAATTTTTTAGCGTTTGCACAGCACAGACCATCAGATTGGAAAGCCTATATGCTCATCAGTCATTGCAGAGTGCTGTTTAATCTGAGCGTCACATGCATTTATTGGCCTGGGCTAGGCACTCATGCCAATAGCGTTCTGCCAGGGGAGCAATAGCAACTCAGTCTTGTTGTTGGCCAAAATAGACTCAGCTTCTTGATGTGCTTTGCATCTAACATCCATATGGATGCTTTCTATCTCAGCCTGTACCCATAAAGATAACCTTCCAGGATAAGAAAAAAAAAAATGATAGCCACCACTGGCATCTAATTTTGGAAGCTGTAACCCTTACCTTTTGATTTACTGCTTAGTGAATTTCTAACCCAGCACTGATTTGCAGCCAATAAAATGCATTTATGAAGTCCTGCAAAGTAGAAAAGTCTACAGAGTGGGTGACTGTGCTCTTGATGTAGCTCAGTGTGTAGAGTGCTTGTCTTGTAGCTTAAATATTGTGTGTTCAACCTTGCATAGAGAAAGCCCATATTTGTGTTTCATGAGTCACCATATGTTTTCCAATTGTTCTCATAATGCCTTATTTGGTATATAGTTCTACAGAGAAGATGTATTGTTGGCTAGAGCCCGTGGCGCATGGTGTTGGTGTGCTGATGTTGGATGTTAAAAGCCCTGCATTTCTTAGTTTGAATCTGATGTGTTAACAATTAAGTGTTTTATCGGCCACTAAATGTTTTTCAGTTGTTCCCATCACAACATCTTCAGTATATAGTTCTACAAAGAAGTTGCACTGTTGGCTAGAGCCTATGGTGAGTGTTGCTGTTGAATACCAACAGCCCTGGATTTCTTAGTTTGAATCTCTGATGTGGTAATAGGTTTATGTTTCAACGGCTTACAGAGTGTAGATCCATGATATAGGTGCACTAGCAACTACTTCAGATGTTTTCTGATTCTGTGGTGCAGCATGTAAGCTCCTGAACTGGGAATCTGAGGTCTGCAGGTTTGATTCCAATGAGTGAGTAAAAATGGCTCCTCAAAGTAGCTCCAAGACTTTGGGGGTTATGTGAAAGGTTATGTGAAAGGTGGATTGAATTTTAAACACTTTGATGAAGTGGTCAGGACTTGATTAAGTTGGTGGTGTGGACCACCCTCGGTTGGGCTAGAGTGAACCTGTGACCTTATATTAGAGATAGGAATTCTGTGAATATGAAGGGCATGTTGATATGAGATTCATTATTAAAATCACTTATTATGAACTTGGCACTTATTGACATTGTGTGCTCTTTCTTTATCCTTCAGCACCCACTGCCCTGTGCTTCCTATCTTTACATCCCCTTTATTCCATTGTGGCACAGTATCCACTGCTTGTGGTTTTCATTCACTGGTTTCAAGGACACCCACTTGGTTACATAACTGGAACGCATTTCATTGGAGCTTCATTCACATGGTGCCAAGGTCAGACACATTATGGGTACACAGTGAGAAGGTCATTAAGAACTCACTACACAAAGATGCCCCTTTGGCACCAAGCACATAGTTGCTGTTCCACCCCAGACAGCTCTGAGTAGACACCTGTTTAATATGCTTTGGGAATCAAACTTATGGCCTTCAGATTACACATATATGCTGCACCACAGACCTGGAACCTCAACCAAGATTCAAGCTGTAGAGTGTAGTAACCCATAGCAACCGATCTGAAGAAGATTGGTTGCTATTGGTTTCAGCAGTTTGTTTGAGAGTCCATTGCCATGAACCATAAGGCAGTATATCAACTAATGCTACAAAGTGCAATAACCCATAGCAATTAATAAGAAAATATAAGTCCTTGCAATTTTAATAATAGAATCCGAAAAGGTGGTCACGTGGGGATTAAAACTTGCAATCATTTTACTTGCTAGTCCAGTGTCTTACATACAAGGCCACAGCCTTAGATAGTAGATGTGGCTCAGAACTAGACCTTTAATTTAATGGAATACCATCAGACCTAGACAAATCTCTGACTCGGCCTAGAGGACATTCCCATCTGGTAAAACTGTACCTTCAAGAGTCCGTTGCCACAAACCACAAGAGACTATCTCAACTACTGCCTACAAAGTGCAATAACACATGGCAACCAATATGAAAGGACACCGCATCTCAAAGTTGATAGAGGTTTCAGCAGCTTTAATAACTAAATCTGAAAAGGTAGCCACCTGAGTATTAGAGCTTGTAACCATTTATTTGCTAGCTTAGTGGCATACGTACAAGTGCATTTCCTCTGATGGTAAGTGGTTCTCAGAACTAGATCTTTAATATCATCGAATACCATATGACTAGTGCATTAATATTCAAACATTTTAATAAATTGCTACCATCAGACCTAGACAAGTCTCCAATTTTGCCTCCTCCTAAGTGCACTTTCAAGACACCATTGCCTTGAATCACAGGGCACCATCTCAACTGCTGCCTACAAACAAAGTACAGTAAAGTACAGCAACCAAATACCCAGTCTGAAAGCCAAATGGTTGCTAGAACTTTAATAAACAAATCTAAGCAGGTGACTACCTCAGGATTCAAACTCACAAGCATTGCATGTATGTAATCAATGCCATACGCACAACACCACCAGCAAACATAATGGGAGAGTTTCAACTAGTAATTGTATTATCATTACATATGATCATATTAGTGGCTTTATGTCTAAAATGGTACTGAATTGCTATCCACAGACTTAGACTAGATCTCCTACTTGGTTTACTAAGGGATATTCTCATCTGGTAAAACTGTAGTTTTACCAGGCCATACTCTTGAACCACAGGGCACAATCTCAACTGCTGCCTAAATCTATGCTAAAGAAGTCTGAAAAGGAGGTTATCTAAAGACTCAAACTCACAACCATTTGCCTACAACAACAGCAGCAAACACTCAATGCCTCAGCTTGACATACAAAATGTGCTTGTTGTGACCAAACTAGACTAGTCTCTCACTTGGCCTACTAAAAGATCTTTGCATCTGGTAAAACTCTCCTTTCAAAAGTCATTTCCCTTGAACCATAGGACATCATCTCGACGGATGCAATTATCTTCGAGATCTTTCACTACACATGATACTCCATCAACAGATTCCAACACTGATGTGGTTTACTAAAGGATCTTCTCAACTAGTAAAAATGTAGTTTCAAAAGTTCAGTCTCTTGAACCACAGGGCACAGTCTCTACTGCTGCCTAAAACTTAAATAAAGAAGTCGGAAAAGGTGATTATCTGAGGATTCAAATTCACAAACCTTTGCCTGTGTTAACACTAGGGCTGGCCCAAGACATTGTGCTGCCTGGGTTCAAGAATTAAATGCTGCCCCCCCCCCCTTAAAAAATCACGCCCACCAAAAGGCCCCCACATCCATTATTATATATCATGATAATTAAAACAAAAATTACATTTATCAGGAAGTCAGATTTACATGCAATGGCACCTTGTCTATATGCAAAATTATATGACATACTATTATGTTCAAAGTCCAAAGTGGAGGGGTAGAGCAGTATAGGGATGGGCTAGGGCACTATATAGACAGGCTATGGCAGTATATAGACAGGCTAGGGCAGTATATGGATGGGCTATGACAGTATATAGACAGGCTAGGGCAGTATAGGGGCAGGCTAGGGCAGTATAGGGGCAGGCTAGGGTAGTAGAGGAGCAGGCGGAGTGGCCCAGGGGGCAGTTGCCATCATGACACACAAAACTGCTGGAAAAAACTATTGGTTGTCAATTTGCTTGGTAAATAGAAGAGAAGGAGAGGGAGCCAGGGTTCAATTAGCCCCTCTCAAAGTGCTGCCTTTTTTAAGTCTAAACCAGGCAAATTACTTGATATGGGTATTGTCAGTGTTTACATGTTGGCTTTAAATATCAGTTGTCAGATTTCTGTTATTTGTTTAGGTTGTCAGTAAAAAAATGTGCTCTGCCAGTAAATTTTCCATGTTTTTCCAGTAAAAACCGCTGCAGGAGGTTGGCAACACTGATTGACATGATAGCATCACTTAGTTGCTGCAGATTTAAAGACGGCACGTCCATGATGCAAATCTCCCATTCCATCACATCCCAAAGGTGCCCTTTTTTACCCATGGTAGGGCCGGCCCTGGTTAACACCAACATTCACTCATTGCCCCAGCCCCAGAGAGAAGGTGAGTTTTTTGTGACCAAACTTGACTAGTCTCTCACATAACCTACTAAAAGATCCAAGGTCAATTCCCTTGGACCATAGGACATCTTCCCAACTGATGCCATTATCTTTAAGATCTTTCACTACACATAATCACACGGATTCAAACTCACAATCCTTTGTATATAATAAAATTAGGATGCGCTCGACTCCATGGCCTTAGATGGCAAGTGGCTTGTGAACAAGCTAGACTAGTCTCTTCACTTGACCTACTAAAAGATCTTTGCATCTGGTAAAACTCTTCTTTCAAAAGGCAATTCTCTTGAACCATAGGACATAGTCCCAACTGATGCCATTATCTTCAAGATTTTTCACTACACATAATCTCCATCTCTACTCCTTCAACAGTCTCCAACACTGACCTGGTTTACTAAGGGATCGCCTCATTTAGTAAAAATGTAGTTTCAACAGTCCACTCTCTTGAACAACAGGGCACAATCTAAACTGCTGCTTAAATCTTCAATAAAAATGTCTGAAAATGTAGATATCTGAGGATTTAAACTCACAACCCTTTGCTTATAGTAACACCAGCATACGCTCAATGCCACAGCCTGAGGTGGCAAAGGAACTTGTTGTGACCAAACTAGACTCTACTAAAAGATCTTTGCATCTGGAAAAACTCTCCTTTAAAAAGTCAATTCCCTTGAACCATAGGACATCATTTAACTGAAGCCATTATATTCAAGATCGTTCACTACATATGTGGGATTTACCCATTGACTGAATATGAGTCAAAGGAGTGCAGACTGAAGTGCACTCCTGTGACCTACAGGAGAAGTAGGACCAAAATAGCTTTGGCCCTACTTCACCTTTAACACACTTCATGTTCTAGGGCAGTGGTTTCCAAATTGCAGCCTGGGTGCCTGATGCAGCCCTTTGCTTGCATTTATCTGTCCCTTGGGGCATTATAACATCCTCTGATACCAACAATGGGGCATCATTTCCCCCCACTGACACCAATGGAGCGGGCACAATTCCTTTCAATGACACCAATGATGGGGCACAATTCCTCCCAATGACACCAACAATGGGGCCCAATGACATCAATGATGGGGCACAATTCCTCCGAATTATACCAATGATGGGGACCAAAGACATCAACAATAGGGCACAATACCTCCCAATAATGGTGTGCAATTATTCTCAGTGAAACAAACAATGGGGCATTATTTTTGCCACTGACATCGGAACCTTTTCTACTCCCGCTGGCCACAGTTCGTCCCCCATAAAGTCTGAAGGACAGTAAGCTGGCCCTTTGTTAGAAAGTTTGGAGACCCCTGGCGTATAGGATAGAATTCACTGAGACATATACAGTAGCACCCTATTGTAATATTGTAACTTTTTATAGAATCTTTCTTGTCCAGGATATTTTGCTTTTTTTATAGCAGCAGAGAAAGGAATACGAGACAGTTTTTCCTGTCTATGTTTCGATATGTGTTCAATACACTGCACAGGTTCAGTTAGTATACCTGGGTTAAATCTTTTTTGACTACCACGGTAAATCACAGTATTGTTTGATGTTTTATGGTAAAGCGGTGTAAACAGAACAGAAAGTCAATGTGTTTCAGCTTAACCCGTTGGCGACCGGCCGCCGTGGATTGATGGCGGCAACTTGGCACGCTATCGCGAACCGCCCACACCTGGCAGCGGCTGCGAGATCATGGATCGTGAGCGTGCACTGCCAGAGGCGGCTAGCGCCCCCACTGTGTTACGGGGGAGCCAGGGAGTGGGTAGGGCAGACTCGATGTCCACTGGCTATCCGCGATTGCTTTCCTGCAGTGACAGAACGGGGACTGCTAATGTAAACATGCGGATCCCCGTTCTGTCAGTGGGGAAGGAATGTGATCGTAGGCTCCCTGTATATGGGAGCAGCGATCACTCTCCTCACCCAGTCAGCCCAGCCCCTACACAGTTAGTAACACATCCCAGGGAACACAGTTAACCCCTAGAGCGCCCCCTAGTGTTAACCCCTTCCCGGCCAGTGACATTTATACAGTAATCGGTGCATTTTCATAGCACTGATCGCTGTATAAATGCCAATGGTCCCAAAAAAGTGTTAAAATTGACCGACATGTCCACTGCAATATCACAGTCCCACTAAAAATTACAGATTGCCGCCATTACTAGTAAAAAATAAAAAAATAATAAAAATCCCATAAATGAATTCTCATCGTTTGTAAACGCAGCAACTTTTGTGCAAACCAATCATAATACACAATTTTTTTTTAACCAGAAATATGAAGAAGAATATATATCGGCCAAAACCGATGAATAAATTTGTTTTTTTATATATATTTTTTTTGGATATGTATTCTAGCAAAAAGTAAGAAATATTGGATTTTTTTTTCAAAATTGCCGCTCTTTTTTTGTTTATAGCAGTGATCAGAAATGACACAGAGGTGATTAAATAACACCAAAAGAAAGCTCTATTTGTGGGGAAAAAAGGACATCAATTTTGTTTGGGTACAACATCGCACGACCGTGCAATTGTCAGTTAAAGCGACGCAGTGCCGAATCGCAAAAAGTGCTCTGGTCCTAAAGGGGGAAATCCGTCCGGGGCTGAAGTGGTTAAAACAGTCGTAGTCATAATTAAGGCTGTTTTAAGCTGAAACTTGTTGACTTTCTGAGCTGCAATGCTGTGAGTTACTGTGGTGCCGGCACTTTTCCTGTACTAGATGTATTGGTGGCTCTTAGCAATCTGCGCATGAACACCTGTAATTTCAGCCATGGGGGACACCAGGGGAGGTAGTAGCACTGCATCTTTGTACTATTATTGAGAACTCTACGATTTGGACAATGTGTCTGTATTTTAATTTTTTCTACTATTTAGCATTTTGTATTTTGATAAAAACCTGTGGATGTAAACCTGAAGAAATTTAATTAACACTTCTGCCTGGTAGAGTAGAGGATGTCATGTCATCTGTGCTCAGTCTTGCCATGAAGAGTTAATTCAGCTCTGAGCTATCCTCTTATCTTTTTTAGTAAAAAAAAAAAAAACTCACGGCTAAATAGGAGACGTTTCTTTCCTGTGCTGTGGGAGTCACAGGTAATTTCCTTATCCCCGGCTCTCCCAGGATTAGCTGATCCACACCTCAGCATGATTGGGCATGCTGAAGTCATGTGGTGACTTTCCTAAATTTTGACAGGATGTTTCTCAATACTCAGGAATAGGAAAGAAGGAGAGTGTAGAGGTGGGCGGGGAGTCTTGTGACATCAGGACTCCACCCACTGAGCTCTAGCAAAGAAACCCACCCACTGATTCCAGAGTTTTGTGGTCTCCTACTGCTGAAGGGGGTGGGGGGTGGGGGGTGGCATTTGTAAGGTAGGCATATACGCATGAGGCTTGCATGTATATATACATTAATACTGTGCCATTCGTTTACATGTACTTTAAATAAAAAATTAAGAAAAAAAAAAAAAGAAAGACAAGACAGGCAGATAGTGTCACATCATAGATGTCCCATACTTTAGACTGCTTGCCTTTCTTGTCTACCACCTGTAAGGCAGAATTCAGAAATACAGCAGAGTACAGGTCACAGAAGCTGATGTTTTCTTTAAAGAAAACATAATACAACTGAAAGGCAATGGATATATAATATATAGGCCTCGTGCACACTGGACATTTGGCCATCTCTCCAAGACACGTTTCCTCCTTCAGCAGCATTTTGGCAGAAAAAACATTTGACGCTTGTAAACGCATGTAACACAGGCACATTCAGGCATTTCAAGCAATTGGGCCTTAAAGCAGAGTTCCACCTTATTAAAAGTCAGCGGCTACAAAAAGTGTAGCTGCTGACTTTTAATAATCAGATACTCACCTGTCCCAGGCTCAGTGACGCAGCCGCCCGGCGCTTGCTCTTCTCCCCCTCCCCTTGGCGGTGCCAACATCACAAGTGTGGGTGTCCGGCTTTGGCTTCAAAGCTGGGCGCACACTGTACGTACGCGTGTCGCATTGCACACTGTGAGTGGCCGGGCAATCTTCTGGGTTCATCAGGTGGGGGGGAAGGTGAACTTCCTTCCGCCCCGGCCCCCCCCAAAAAAATAACATGCCAATTGTGGCATGTCAGGGGGTCACCTTCCTTTAAAGCAGAATTTCCACTTTTGGGTGGAACTCTGCTTTAATTAATTCTATTGGCCAAAATAGTATTTTTAATAAATGCCAGTGGTTTTTTTTCTGTCTCTAAACGCCTATGTGTGCTTGAACACATTGGCTAACATGCAACAAATCTTACTACCTACAAGAAGTACCTTGACCGCCATTTGGTATCGTTAATGTATAAGACCTGTCTTAATAGAGAAAACAACTTTAGGCTCCAGATTACAAGATCTTTTAGGTTTAATGTAAATGGGATAAATCAGATGGAGCTCCATCTACTTCAGTGCTTCCCAATGCCACTCCTCAAGTACCCTCAACAAGCCACATTTTGGAAATTTCTCTTAGATAAAAATAGCTGTCACAAATAAAAAGCCACTGACATTCGATTTAATGCACCCATACAAATACCTCATGACCTGTTGGGGGCATTTGAGGATTGAGGTTGAAAACTCCTGATCTACATTGACTGTATGTTGTTGTTACCGTAGTCTCTTGTCATCTTTCCACTGAGCAGTATGTAAGTTGTGTAGATAAAGGTCTTGCCTCACAAAACCATGTTTATTGGTAGTTCTTTGTGTCTATTTTGGTATAGCTTTCAGACTGGTTTTTATCTGTATGTGTAACATGCTATAGCAAAACTTGCATTTGGCCTTGAAGTTTGTCACTGTGTTTATTAGTAATGATGATGAATACATGTTCAGTCATAGTCATGTTAATGAAAATGTTTAAATTACTTTATAACAGTATCAGAATATGCAATGATACTTGGACACATGATTTAGTAATTTTACTTCTATCCTAGTAAGATTTCTGTTGTACCCCCAACACCTCCTCCATTCTCTGAAGCACCTTCTGCAAGTAACATTGAGGTAACATAACAATATTTATTTTTTTAAATCTTTGTTTTAAATTTCATTACTGTATATCTCTCAGCAGCTGTCACCCCTTTCTGCCAATCCCTCAATTTGCCGCCACTCACTCAGGAAATTAAATTCAAAATACTAACAATAACATACAAAGCCACCCACAACTTGGTCCCCAGCTACATCACTAACCTAGTCTCAAAATACCAACCCTATCGTTCTCTTTATTCCTCCCAAGACCTCCTGCTCTCTAGTTCCCTTGTCACCTCCTCCCACGCTCGCCTTCAGGACTTCTCCCGAGCTTCTCCCATCCTTTGGAATTCCCTACACCAATCTGTCCAACAATCTCCTACTCTATCCACTTTTAGACGATCCCTGAAAACTTTTCTCTTCAGTGAAGCCTATCCTGCCTCTACCTGGCAACTGTACTTTTACTTTCTCCATCAGCTCATCCCCCACAGTTATTACCTTTTGAATTACTTGACCTTCCCTTTTAGATTATAAGCTCTAATGAGCAGGGCCCTCTGATTTCTCCTGTATTGAATTGTATTGTAACTGTACTGTCTACCCTCATGTTGTAAAGCGCTGCACAAATGGTTGGCGCTAAATGAATCCTGTATAATAATGATAATTTTAAAGTAATAAAAAAGCAAAAACGTTACAAACTAAAAGACCCGGTAAAGTGCATGTGCCGCAAAGAAGCTTATATTAGTTTTAGTAAGAAATCCTCCCCTTTGTCCTCCTTTGCTTTAGTTTCACTTACTTGGCTTTTAGAATAATCCTTGCCTTTCTTCTCCTGTTTAACAGGAACGTTAACTCTTCCACACTGTGGTAAATTGAGCATATCACAATGCATGGTAACACATGTAACATGCATTGCAGTGGAAATTTATTTTGATTGACACCCAACACACTATGGCATCATTCCTGTATTACAGTGAGCCATAACACATGGTAGTATGTTTCTGTGCATTGCATTAGAAAAAATGCAGGTCATGTGTGATTTTAAGCACGTTAGGATGCATTAAAAGCCCATTTATTATGGATGAGCTGCCTTAACGCAACACGGTAACATGTGACATAAACCACATAAACGCAGCGAAAAGGTGTAAATGGGCCCTAAGGGTACACTTATTGGATAATCTGCAAATAAAAGGACAAGCTTTAGGCCAGAATTCAGGAAAATAAAACCCTACTACCAAAGCAGAAGTATATCAGAGAAGTGCAGAAAGGAGAGTTTTTGGAGAAGAATGATATTAACAGGTGATACTAACCTGTTTATAGGCAGGACTTTACATCATTAAACTTTAAAATTGCTAAAAGTCTTCTAAGGCAGAACTTTGAAATCAGTGTTAAATGGTTAAAGAAGGTGTTTTTACATCTTTCCACTTAACATACAACTCCTGTCAAGGGGTTAGAACCTCTGTCAGGTTAAAATTGCTTTTGGGTGCCTTGTTGAGATTTCACTTTCGGACTAAGTAACATTATTGTCACCAGGACTGGAAGTGAAATAAAATCTCCAATAGAAATATAAACTGCAATGAAATGCTGGCATGGGTTCTAGCCTTCTCCTAATCTGCTTAAAACAAGTGGTTTGATTTCTCTATATGCTCCTGTTGTGCATTTGCTCTCATTTCACGTCTTGGTCACAATCTTTCCAATAGAACAGAAAGTGAGGGAAAATCTTTCCAATTTGGTCACAAAGAGCTGCAGTAATTACATGCAGACAAGAGACATGATTGCGATCTTGGCGTGCTTGTTTCAGTTCATAAATATACTTTATTTTGGGTAACAAGCAGATTAGATTCCAACCAATATAGGGCAACAAATATATTAGAAAATATTTCCCCATAAAAATATTATCCCTGAGGGCGATTTAGACTTGTCTGTTCTGGTGTATTGATATAACTAAAGAGCATAAATGCACTCATTTTTCATGCGTTAACACACGTTGCATTAAGACCACCCATTTAAATGAAAGATTTGAACTAGAATGCACCAAATATCAGACATGCATCATTTTTCAGGTGCAGCACAGTACAACGCATGGCGGGGCATTACTGTGCATTGTGGTACCTCAACATGTGTATAGAAAGTGCATTGGTTTGGTGCACTGGGTGCCAGAATTTTTAAATATTTTTGTTAAATGGAAACAAAATTTGAAGAATACAATAGAGCAGACAAAATAAACCAAGGGGGACCTGCAAGTAGGATCTAAAATAACCATTGACAGTGAATTAAACTACAACTTGCTATTGTACATAATGCCTTGGATCAGGGGTCTGATTGGACCCTGAGTGTTTTTGCACTTATATATTTTATGAAATGGCAGTAATAAATAAATGCACAGTAATGGCTGTAATTTGAAGGCATGTGAGAGCACTGATAATTGAGTCAGTAGTAGCGACCTAATAATAATGCCTAGCACCTTGTGTTCCTACTAGTGGTTTGGTGTACTATGTTCCCAGTATTCTATTCTGTGGCTAGATGCACTAGTAGAGTTGTTCAGGGATACTAATATATATGTACAATTGTATGTACACAACATTACTTGGTACAGATTGCCTTTTTGTAGTAATAGTGTTTCAGGAGACTTGACAATTTTACTCCATTGTGAAGGACCCTTCTTGTGAAATTCTGGCCCCTGGCTTTAATAATTCACTAGTTCCCGTCTGCATACACGTTCCAGGTTATTGACTTAGGAACTCATTCATAACAGATAAAAGCTACATAGTAGTTACATAGTTACATAGTTAGTCAGGTTGAAAAAAGACACAAGTCCATCCAGTTCAACCAAAAAGAAAAAACAAAAAACACACACATCCTTCACCTACAGTTGATCCAGAGGAAGGCAAAAAACCCCAGCAAAGTGTGATCCAATTTGCTATAACGGGGGAAAAAATTCCTTCCTGATTCCCCGAGAGGCAATCGGATTCACCCTGGATCAACTTTACCTAAAAGCGGCTAGGTCACTCCATAACACTGCCTGCATTTTGCAGCCTAATAATAAAATGCAGACTGCGGTGTGAAGCCAGCGGTACTTTGCAAAGTTCCCCCAAATTAACTACAAAGAAAACATTTATTAAAAATGCACTTACAGGATATAATTGGTAACAGGCATGTAGAAATGGACAGAGCCCTGGTTTCCCAAGTCCTTGCAGTCGGAACACTGGGGGTCCCGCCACTGCATTTTTAATAAATGTCATGCTTTTAACCTAATGCTACACTTAGTGGGGCGCCGCTTGTTTTCTTTGTACTGTTCACAGAGCCACTTCTGGTCCGTAAGCCGGCTGCCACTGATCTCTTCCCCCCCCCCCCCCCCCACTGAACACAGCCTGGAATTCTGGGGTCTTCCCCTCCCTGTGACTGGTCTTACAGCTGGACACCTGAAAGCGCTGCATCTCCCCATATATCCCCCAAATTAACTAAGCTGAAAGACCAGGCATTCCCCCTGTTAAAAAAAAAAATGTATTGCTAGTCTTCCATTCTGCAGTGGTAGCCTCAAGGTTTCTCACATGACACGTTTTCTTTAGCAACTGAAGCTAAAAAATAATAATTTATCTGAAATTCAAATTTTCTTCTAGGACCTCAGTAAGTCAAAAGGTTTTCATAAATCAATGGAAAACCTCTTCCTATCTCTCACTACACATGTGAAAAGTAAGTATGAGTCTATTTCATAATTTAATTTAGTTTATGATATAAGAGATGTGATTTTCTTCTTTAAGTTCAAACAAATATAGAGACAAAGAGCACATTTGGTTTTTTTAATACAATAAAGAGACCACAGAGGATACAACAATGGAAAATAGATCAGTAGCAGAACAATTTTAAATAACACTTTCAGGATCATAGTTACTAGAAACAAGAGCATACAGTATTTGGTGGTTTTAATACAAAAAAATGAAGAGACCACATAGCAATGAAATATAGTCGAGCAGTAGGACAACTTTAAATAGCAATCTTAGGCCCAAAGTTAGTAGAGCTAGGGAGGAGAGGTTGACGTTTTAATACATGAATGAATAGACTGCAGAAGATACAGCAGTAAAACCAGTCCAGCAGCAGGACAATAATAAATATCAATTTTAGTACCAAAGTCACTAAAGACAAAAGGACCCGTAAGGGGTTTCACTACAAGAATTACAAGACCACAAAGAATACAACAATGCAAAATTGGACAGCAGCAGGATATATTTTAATAGCAATAGTAGGCCCAAACTTACTAGTTACAAAAGGCATAGGTAGGGAGGGGTTTTACTACAAGGATTGAGATACTGCAGAGGATACAGAAGTGTAAAATTGGCCATAAGAAAGTTTTAATAAGAAAACAGTCGTTTCCAGCGCTAAGAGACCTTCGGAGTAAAAGGCAACCGGAGCATCAAGGAATATAACACCAAATGTGTGCTGCCCCCCTCGGACAGGGTGATCTGAATGATACTAAAAAACAAAAAAGAAAGGGAGGCGCGCACACCTAGTGCATTACCACAAAAATTTATTAGAATTGTAAAAAAATTTAAAAATGAATACTCATAAAACCACAATGTGGTAACACAAAGCCATAAAACCAAAGCGAGATGATGCAAATGGGTAGATGAAACAAGGTGGGGTAACAGCTGACGCGTTTCGGGGGCGCACCCCCTTCCTCAGAGCTGTTCTCTGTCATCCCGCTTTGGTTTTATGGCTTTGTGTTACCACATTATGGTTTTGTGAGTATTCATTTTTAAACTTTTTTACAATTCTAATACATTTTTATGGTAATGCACTAGGTGTGCGCTCCTCCCTTTCTGTTTTGTTTTGTTTTTTAAGTTTTAATAAGGGATAATAGGCCTACTTAACCACTTCAATATCGGGCACTTTTACACCCTTCTTGCCCAGGCTGCCGCACTTTGAATGACAATTGCACAGTCATGCAACACTGTACCCAAACAAAATGTTATCATTTTGTTCAACCAACTAGAGCTTTCTTTTGGTGAAATTTAATCACCACAGGGTTTTTTATTTTTTGCTACATAAACTAAAAAAGACTGAATTTTTTTTAAAGAAAACGTTTTCTTTGTTTCCGTTATAACATTTTGCAAATTGTTCTTCATACATTTAGGCCAAAATGTATTCAGCGACATTTCTTTGGTAAAAATAACCCAAATCTGTGTATATTATTTAGTCTGTAAGAAAGTTATAGAGTCCACAATCTATGTATAGATCTAAAAATTGATCAATCCTGATGGCCATTCTCATTTCACGAGGCCCTAAAATGCCAGGAAAGTACAAATACCCCCTAAATTACCCCTTTTGGTAAAGTAGACAGTCAAAGGTATTTAGTAAGAGGCATGGTGTGTTTTTTTAAAGGGTAAGTTCACCTTATCTGTAAATTTGTAAGGTGAATTTACACGACCTTCTCCTCATCCCCCACGATCCCGCTAACCTGTGGTCCGGAGATCACCGGCACTGACAACTCGGGTCACCTCGGGTCGAAATCCCATTGGCTCAATCTACCAAATGTACCCCGTCAAGAGGTACGTATAGGAGGATTCTAATTGGTCGGATTGGTCACATGAGCAGCGCCGACCAATCAGAACCTGCATAGCCCATCCTTTTACCACAGGTCAAGAGGAGATAAAGCCACAGAGATTTCAAATCCCTGGACTGGTACAGCGGCGATGAGATCTGTCAGAGCGGACTCTGCAACAGCGGGACCAGGTGCGATGGGGAGGGCCTCCAGTGTAAGCTCACCTTACAGATTTTCTGTAAAGGTAAACTTAGACTTTAAGTTGTAATTTTTTTGTCATTATTTTCGGGAAAATTAAGAAAAAATAAAACAATTTTCACAATTCTTATTTTGTATTACATACTTTCACCAGTGCAGTACAGTGTCATCATATAACTGGTGTGGCAGTGGTCAGGGACACTGACTGGTGACAATATGAAAAAAAAAAAATAATCTTTTTTTTTTCTTGATTTTATTAATTTTTTTTCTTTCTTTTTACGATTTTTTTTTAACACACTGTGACCAGAGCAATTTTTTACACATTATGATTACTTATAGCAATGAATCTCATTGCTATAAGCAAGCATTTTACTGAATACAACTGATTCATTCAGGTTGTTTTGTTGTGATTGGTCTAAACTAATCACATGGTACAGATGGGCTGGGATTGGCCATGTCTGTACTATGTGATCACATTGACTAATCACTGCTAGCAACACAATTGTAGACAATGGATGGCATGAAAGGAAGCCATCCATTGTTTACAACTGCCATGTGACCTGCTGTGACTGATCCCAGCGGTCACATGGTACCAGCAGCAAGCCGGTACACTGATCAGTCATCGGCTGTGTCCGCTCAGAACGGTAAAACCACTACCCACCCTTCACTCTGATATAGACCAGGCGGGAAGGTGTTAATGTATACCTAACAATTAATTTATCTACCTGAATAGGGAAGTGCATTTCATGTGAGTGAAATAATGTTGATGTATAGGTGCACATTTTTTTCTGATTAGTTTTGTTTTTCTTTCAAATGATGCAGCAGTGTGCTGCAAACAAAATGCAGCTCCAAGAAAAAAGAAACAAGTGAATGCTGTGCTTCACCCAAATTAGAAAAAAATTCCCTATTAACTTAAAATCAAAAATCAGGAAACCCTCAAAAGAAACAAAAAACCCAAAATGCTATCCCTGAATGCCTAATATTTTTAAAGAGAAGCCTTGCAGTGAATAAAGCAGTATTAAACCCAAAAGCAAACATTTATTATAATGCAGTTTACCAGTTCTTAGATGTGATGGCTGCTTTAGTTCTATTGTGTTACTTGTTTTATTTTTCACCTGGTGATCTTGCCAGTAAGTCTGTCCTTTTCCAGCAGAACACGCTCTTGTGCAGATGTAGCATTTAGAGGGTTTAGACAAACCATTTAACACTGACCGAAGTTTTAAGTCCATGTTACCTGTTCAGATTTCCTTGTCCTTTAAATAAGTGACAATAAAACATTATTTTATTTTGTATTAGAAATTTCCAAGTCACAGAATGATATGCTGAATGACAGAATGCACCTGTCTACAAATTACGGCGAGGGAGGGGAAAGAAGAAAAGAAAGGAGGAGCCATTCGGACACTGCCATTAATATAGCATGTCAGGTATGGGTTTAAAGAAAATTGTAAAATAGAGTAACAGACTACAAAAAATAACATGAAGTGGATCAGCCTTTCATTTTTTTACATCCTAAACATTTACTGCAGATGAATCTTCCAATTGCATTGGTTTTAAATGAAAGAGAATGAATAACCACCAGTGAATGCTGTGAATTTTCAGTGAATGCCACTGATTTATAACTATGCCCCATATGGGCAACTCATATTTCGTTTTTTGCTGTATTTGTTGATTTTTTTTGTTTTGTTTTTTTAATCAAAAATAATGTATCTTCGTGGCAGCTGGAAAATTCCATCAGTTTACATAATCTTATCCACAAAGCTAAAGAGGAAGAACTTAATTTGAAAAGGACTAGAGGCCAAGAGGCGCAGGAAAGTGATGGTGCAAAGCAGATGGTGTTCTTTGGGAGTATGAAACAGGTAGGTTCTAACACTGTATAGTTCTAACATTGTATATCACCTGCATCAGGAGTTCAATCATAGAATAAGAATACATACTATATATATGTGTGTGTGTGTATATATATATATATATATATATATATACAGTATCTCACAAAAGTGAATACACCCCTCACATTTTTGTAAATATTTTATTATATCTTTTCATGTGACAACACTGAAGAACTTACACTTTTCTACAATGTAAAGTAGTGAGTGTACAGCTTGTATAACAGTGTATATTTGATGTCCCCTCAAAATAACTCAACACACAGCCATTAATGTCTAAATTGCTGGCAACAAATTTGAGTACACCCCTAAGTGAAAATGTCCAAATTGGGCCCAATTAGCAATTTTCTCTCCCTAAGTGTCATGTGACTCGTTAGTGTTACAAGGTCTCAGGTGTGAATGGGGAGAAGGTGTGTTAAATTTTGTGTTATCGCTCTCACTCTCCCATACCTGTCACTGGAAGCATGGCAAAGAACTCTCTGAGGATCTGAAAAAAGATCAAACAACTCCTTTCTTCAGATCCTCAGAGAGTTATTTGCCATGAGGTGCCATGTTGAACTTCCAGTGACCAGTATGAGAGAGTGAGAGAGATAACACCAAATTTAACACACCTGCTCCCCATTCACACATAAGACCTTGTAACACTAATGAGTCATATGACAACGTGGAGAAAAAATGGCTAATTGGGCCCAATTTGGACATTTTCACTTAAGGGTGTGTTCACTTTTGTTGCCAGCGGTTTAGACATTAATGGCTGTGTGTTGAGTTATTTTAATTTTAGTTGGTCTACCTGACAGTGGTTTGGTTTCAACAGAACCCTTCATTTCTTGATTAGAGTTTGAACACTGCTGATTGGCATTCTCAATTCCTTGGATATCTTTTCAGTCCAGAAACTCATTGACTTTTTATACACACACACTAATTACAAGCAAACAGATCACAGTTGAGGATGGTTACCTACAATAGCCATTCAAACCCCTTTGTGTCAACTTGTGTGCATGTTATCAGGCCAAAATCACCACTGTCCAGTGATTTATATACAGTATCTCACAAAAGTGAGTACACCCCTCATATTTGTGTAAATATTTTGTTCTATCTTTTTATGTGACAACACTAAAGAAATGACACTTTGCTACAATGTAAAGTAGTGAGTGCACAGCTTGTATAACGGTGTAAATTTGCTGTCCCCTCAAACACTCAACACACAGCCATTAATGTCTAAACCGCTGGCAACAAAAGTGTGTCCAAATTGGGCCCAATTACCCATTTCCCTCCCCGGTGTCATGTGACTAGTTAGTGTTACAAGGTCTCAGGTGTGAATGGGGATCAGGTGTGTTAAATTTTGTGTTATTGCTCTCACTCTCTCATACTGGTCACTGGAAGCTCAACATGGCACCTAATGGCACTCTGAGGATCTGAAAAAAGAATTGTTGATCTACATAAAGGTGGCCTATGCTATAAGAAGATTGCCAAGACCCTACAGCGGCAGCACAGTGGCCAAGACCATACAGCGGTTTACCAGGAAGGTTCCACTCAGAACAGGCGTCGCCATGGTTGACCAAATAAGTTGAGTGCACATGCTCAGCGTCATATCCAGAGGTTGTTTCTTCGGGAACTAGATGTATGAGTGCTGCCAGCATTGCTGCAGGGATTGAAGGGGAGGAGGGTCAGCCTGTCAGTGCTCAGACCATACACCACACACTGCATCAAATTGGTAGGAGGAAGAAGAGGATTATGGTTCCCAAATAGGACACTTTTTTAAACGCACTGCATCCCATAATCAATTGTGTAATTATAGAGACATTTAGGTTCCCAAAGGGGACTGTCTCGGTGCCAGTAGATAAGGAATCATACAGTATTAACATGGATAAAATCAATCAATTTTTATTTTCTTTAGTGGTTAAAAGATGAAAATCACATCATAAAATCAACATTTGAGGAAAATCCAAAATTATCAGGAAAACATTGGTGGTAAATAATACTGTTGATGATGTTATACAATTTGATGAACAACTCCCAACATGTTTCGCCAAGACATTGGCTTCCTCAGGGGATTCATGTAGACATCAAAAATACCAGTCAAGCATCAAGACGGGAGCAAACTCTGAAAGAAGCAAAACCCCTCGCCCAGGGAGGGGGCCCCCAGCACCTTGCCCCTGCAGAAGACACCACCAGTCCTGATTGAAAACAGTCTAATTAGCATACTAGGTAGGGAGAGACGAGACAAAAAAAGAGGTCAAACAAACGGACCTCTAGACCAATTCACAGCAACATATAAGGCGTGTGTTGCTTATACCGAAGCGTCTCTCCCGAGTTGCAACACACGCCTTATATGTTGCTGTGAATTGGTCTAGAGGTCCGTTTGTTTGACCTCTTTTTTTCTCTCGTCTCTCCCTCCCTAGTATGCTAATTAGACTTCTTTCAATCAGGACTGGTGGTGTCTTCTGCAGGGGCAAGGTGCTGGGGGCCCCCCTCCCTGGACGAGGGGTTTTGATTCTTTCAGAGTTTGCTGTATGTTGAGTTAATTTGAGGGGTCAGCAAATTTACACTGTTATACAAGCTGTACACTCACTACTTTACATTGTAGCAAAGTGTAATCTCTTCAGTGTTGTCACATGAAAAGATAGAATGTCCTTTTTTGTTTTTTGTGAGAAAACATTTCTCCAAAGTGAACAGAATTCAAATTGTAGAGTTGTCACAGGAACAAGTGTCTCTTATTGAAAGATTTTCCCTCACCTCTTACCCTAATTTTCTATTTTTTAGCAGTAGTTACCAGGACAAATCAATTGAATCGATTGTATCCAACAAAAAGTTGCCTTTACATTTGTACAGAAGAACACTGAGCCGAAGGTTGATCATACATTTTACAATTTTCTTATTCAATTTCCTTTAGATTTACCTTCAACTATATAGTGCAAGGGCCTGCTTGATTGCACACAAATTGAAACTGTTTTTGGTTTTTTTTTTATATGGTTTTGGTAATATAAAGGAAAATTATACAAGAAAATTATATAATGTATGGTCAGCCTCAGAAAATAACTTTGATAATTCTGAAATACAGAAATTGAACTAAGGATTTGAGAATGTACACACAATACAATGTGTGAATATTCACTTTACTATACACAGGGGGCGTACCTAGAGCATTTGGCACCCGGGGCGGATGCTATATCTGGCACCCCCCCCTTCCCAGGCAGACAGGCAGGCAGCTCACCCCACGTTGACGTCAAGTGACCTTAGGGTAGTATACTGGCAGGTTAGGGTGATATAGTGCCAGGTTAGGTTGGTATATAGACCCAGGTTAGGGTGATATATAGAGCCAGGTTAAGTGATATAGTGCCAGGTTAGGGTGGTATATAGAGCCAGGTTAGGGTGATATATAGAGCCCAGTTAGATGATATAGTGCCAGGTTAGGTGATATATAAAGCCAGGTTAGGTGTGTATATAGAGTCAGGTTAGGGTTATATATAGAGCCAGGTTAGGGTGTATAAAGAGCCAGGTTAGGTGATATTTAGAGCCATGTTAGGTGATATATAGAGCCAGTTTAGGGGTGTATATAGAGCCAGGTTAGGGGTGTATATAAAGGTTAGGTTGTATATAGAGACAGGTTAGGTGATATATAGAGCCAGGTTAGGTGATATATAGAGCCAGGTTGAGGATGCATATAAAGCCAGGTTATGGGGTGTATATAAAGCCAGGTTAGGTGGTATATAGAGCCAGGTTAAGGTGGCATATAGAGCCAGGTTAGGTGATATATAGAGCCAGGTTAGGGGTGTATATACTGCCAGGTTAGGTGGTATATAGAGCCAGGTTAGGGTGGTATATAGAGCCAG
>BLSH010481317.1:174219-216067 GCA_018402905.1 Glandirana rugosa
TTTTTATAGTTCTGTCTTGTCGAGCGTCCTAACACTCTTTTTGTTAAGTTTTGGGTGCAAACTATTGAATCCATTTTTCCTTCTACTCGTGAGATGTTCCCTGTGCCACTGGCTGCAATACAACCCCAAAGCATGATTGATCCACCTCCATGCTTAACAGTTGGACAGAGGTTTTTTAATTAAATTCTGTGCCCCTTCTTCTCCAAACGTACCTTTACTCATTCCGGCCAAAAAGTTCAATTTTAATCTCATCGGTCCACAGAACTTGTTTCCAAAATGCATCAGGCTTGTCTATATGTTCATTTGCAAAGTTCAAACGCTGATCTTTGTGGTGAGGACGTAGAAGAGGTTTTCGTCTGATGACTCTTCCATGAAGACCATATTTGTACAAGTATCTCTTTATAGTGGAATAGTGTACCACAACTCCAGTGTCTGCAAGATCTTTCTGGAGGGATCGTACAGTCAAACGTGGGTTTTGAATTGTTTTTCTCACAATCCTGCGAGCTGTTCTGTCTTGATATTTTTCTTGGTCTTCCAGATCTTGCTTTAACTTCCACTGTTCCTAATGACTGCCATTTCTTAATTACATTCCAAACAGAGGATATTGACATCTGAAAACGCTTTGCTATCTTCTTATAGCCTTCTCCAGCTTTGTGAGCGTCAACTATTTTCAGTTTCAGGTTTCTAGACAACTGCTTAGAAGATCCCATGGTGCTGATTGTTGGGGCAAGGTCAGATGAGTCTGGGCATTTAAAACCTTTGAGATTGACATCACCTGGTCTTCCCAGATGATGATTGAGAACAATCCATGACACTGGCAGGTCTCAGCCTTGCAAAGGGGGCAGTGCATGCTATAAATTCTGCAGGGTGCCCAAACTTTTGAAGATGCCATTTTATGTTTTTTTGTAATTTTGAAAAGTGTAAATTTTGAAAAGTGTAAATGATGGAAATAAAAACTAACTTTTGTTGACATATTATAAGAATGTCTAATCTGTAATTTGATGCCTTTTGGAGATTTTTCCATCTTTCCTTGGCTTCTTTATGCACATTAATACAAATTTTTACCTGGGGTGCCCAAACTTTCGATCCCCACTGTACAGAGCCAGGTTAGGTGATATAGAGCCAGGTTAGGTGGTATATAGAGCCAGGTTAGGGGTGTATATAGAGCCAGGTTAGGGTGGTATATAGAGACAGGTTAAGTGATATATAGAGCCAGGCTAGGTGATATAGAATAGTGCCAGGCTAGGTCTGCATGTAGTGACAGTCACTTACAGCATGTCAGGTGATAAAGATTTCCGGGCTGCTGTGGTCTCTCCTCCTCTTTCTTCTTTAGCTGCGGGAGGTCAGTCTGAGAGAAGGAGTCTGTAGGAGGAGTGGGGGAGGCAGCCACACCCGACCCCATCCACCAACTCCGGCTGCCTCGGGAGATAGTGAACATTCCCGAGGGACAGTCTAACTTGATCAATTAACAGGGGGGTGTTAAGACAGTTTCCCACACACCGCTGGGCTCTGTGCTGATCCGATCAATCTTTTACAAAGCTGTGATGACAGGGAAAGTGCAGGGGCCCCACATGCACCCTGGGTCCCTGGGCAGTGCCTGACACCCTCCCAATGTGTGGCACCCGGGGCAACTGCCCCCCGCGCACCCCCTTGGTGCATCCCCTGAGTCTACAACCACGTGAAAAGAAAATTACTCTTTACTTAATATTCACACATTTTATTATGTAAACGTTCTCCAATGTCATTGTTTCTCAATCTCAAAAAAAAAGTTTTTTTTCTTAATTCTGAGCTCATTGGGCTGATTTACTAAAGAAGCTGAGAATCTTTACTAAAAAAATAGTGTGAGTAGTTACTTAAATTGTTCAATCATGTCAAACATCTGCACATGATAGGGCATTTAATTGAACAGGTATTAGCTTTTAACTTGATTTAATAACTAAGGTGAATCGTCACACAATTTTAAAGGCTAGGACACAGGAAGGAGTTGACCAACTGAGGGTAGATGATGCAGGGCGTGTGTTAATGAGATCAGCTGGTCAACTGCTTCGTTATACAGCAGCAAGTCGGCTCTCCTGGGCAAATCACCGTAGCTGTACGGCGGCTCGCACAGGCGCTGCGGGATTGTGCCTGCGGGTCGGGCGGACTCGATGTCTGCCGGCGACCCGCAATCCCCTAGTAAAGCAGTACCAGTATTACCAAGAATATGTAGAAGAATATATATTGGCCTAAACTGATGAATAAATATGTTTGTTTTATATTTTTTTTTTATATGTATTATAGCAAAAAGTAAAAAAAAGGTTTATTTTTCAAAATTATTATAATTATATAATATTTTTTAATTTATAGCGTAAAAAATAAAAACTGCAGAGGTGATCAAATACCACCAAAAGAAAGCTTTATTTGTGGGAAAAAAGGGACGGTGATTTTGTTTGGGTACAACATTGCACGACCGCGCAATTGTCAGTTAAAGCAACATAGTGCCGTATCGCAAAAAATGGGTTGGTCATTAAGGGGGCAAATCCTTCCGGGGCTGAAGTGGTTAAGGGGGCAAATCCTTCCTGGGCTGAAGTGGTTAAGTAAAGATTTTCAACATCTTCAGTAAATCACTCTAAATATGTCACAATCACAATTTATTTGGGCTGATTTATAACAAATGTTAAGAATTTTCAAAAATAAATTGTGTGAATATTTCAATTATCCAATCATGTGAAAAGCAAATTCCTGCTTACTTATTTTCGTCCGCTTGTGACTGGATAATTTAAAGCCTAAGTTTACTTAAAAAAAAAAAAAAAAGGGGAACATGACCTAAGCTAGGTACACACTTTCATTTTTTTTCATTCAACCCAGTGGGTTGAACATAAAAAAAAAACCAAATGGCAGTACTAACACAAGCGATGTTGGTGCGGCAATCTCAATCTAAACTGCTGTGACCCACTAAATTAACAGGTGCCACTCAAGGCTCCACAGGTCCTCTTATGTGGCAACCGCTTGGGGTGCAGACAAGGACAGCGCTCGTCCTAGCTCTAGACATCTAATGGAAAAGGGAAAAGTCCTGAAAGTCACACATCTCTGCACAACCCTGTAAGGTGTATGACAGTCTTGGCCCGGGCTCTGACCAGACCACACCCACACACATTTCACTCCACCCACAGAGCTTAATTATGGGTCCCCATGACTAAGCTCCATGGGTGAAGTGAAATGTGTTGGGGACGTGGCCTGGTTGGAGCGCTAGCTGTTAATAGCTGCTGTTGTGTTCTGACATGGGGACTATCCCCCCCCCCCTCCAGAACACACTGATCAGTACTGGCAGCCATTGGTTTTCCAGCATGCCTGTTCCACAGAAGCTGGTTGTGAGACCGGCATCTGTCAGACAGGCAGCTATACACATATACATAATGTCAGTCTGCTCCTGCTTGTGCTGCTGACTTCTCATTTAATTGAAATCTTCCACCTCTGATTCCCCTGTCCCCTGCTTTCCAGACCCTTGTGCAATTTGTTAGTTAGCTGCACACTTCTTTCCAGTTTAACAACTGGTCACACCAAATGGCACTATCTTTGGTGTGATGCAATCTCTTTAGGTTCTCTCCCTTTAAGTTTCTGTTTTGTGGTTAACATATCTTGATATGCAACCCTTATGCAATGCTCTTTTCCTTATGTCAATCTTAAATGCCTGTGTACTGTTTTAGTATTTCTTTTAAGCTGGGTACACACTAACCATTTTTTTTCGCTCAACCAGTGGACAGATCGCTGCATCAACTCCCTCCCTCTTCCATGAGAATATACTGATATGCAAGAATATACTGATCAGCACTCGCAGTCATAGGATGCAAGCGCTGAATAGAAGCTGGTTTTCCAATATGTCACTTCGAGAAATGCTAGGCATTAGACGAGGTTTTGACGGGCAGACAGCTTTAAACACTAGCCGAAAGTCAGCTGGTTTCTTCTGACTTTTTCCCAGTGTGCACCCAGCTCTAGGCTCCTCACACCCTAGAATTTATATCCTCCTATGTTGCATGGAGTTTATGTTGGGGTGTACTGCTTTTTTTTTCTTACTCCCCACGTTCTCTTGAAAGAGAAGTATGTTTTTTGTTTTTTCTTTAATCATACTTACCTAGCTGGATGCAGCATCCGTCCCCCGGCGCTCTAAGGCTGAGAGCCAAGCGATGAAACACTGCTGATCACATTGTTCTCGGAGCTCCCTGAGCAGAGAGCTGGTGATTGTCAGTTGATGTCTGCTCTGCCCCTGGGCTGTGGAGGGGACAGGAGCGGGCGGCTCAGACTCTCAGTGGCTCGTTGAGAGGCTGAGCTGGGGGCTGGTCCAGGCATGTGGGTGGATCCCAACCATATGGTCGCAATCTTTCCCCAGCCTGAACCGGCTGCAGCCCGCTGTCTGCTGAAAATAGGTCACAGGAGTGCAAAACAAACTGCACTCCTGTTATCTGCAGGAGAAGTACAGCCAAACGAGCTTTAGATATACCTCTCCTTTCAATAGATCTATTTAGCAATACCACAACTAAAGCTTAATCAATATTCAAATAGAACGCAGGTTATAAAAAAACAAACTTACCTCTTTTAACTTTATACAAAAAAAATCATATTAGTATCATTGTTGAAATTACAATTATGCCATACACCCCAGCAGTGATTTGTCCATGCATTTACATAAAGACAAAGCTGTCTAGCAAAAATTACTAGTGTAATAGGCATTGGAGTGAACTAATATAATGAATATTATAATTAATTCTATTAACTGTGTAGTTATCAGAATACAATATTTTTTAAGTAGTGAATAGGTTCCAGCAGGGGTCAGGTTAAAGTCCATATAAAGGTAAATGATGCCCCTCTTGCTCAGTCACCATTTTTCCAAAACCTCTCTAACCCCCTTGTCCTTTGCTGGTACCTCTTCCAGGTGTGAGGACCTGTGATCCAGCACTCCAGTCTGTGGTGTACCAACCCGTCTCCTCAAGGTGACGTTATCATGTCCCTACAGCCTGTGCAGACCACCGCTGGATAGCCAATGGAAAGAGTCCATAGCACCCAGCCAGTGATGTGTACACCAGAAGAAGGACCTTTACATTCTACGCTCCAGAAGACTAGACACAGAGGTGTTGATTTATTAAAGGCAAATAGGCTGTGCACTTTACAAAGTGCAGTAGTGCTCTGAAAAAGCAGTTGTTGCAGAGCTTAGTAAATGAGCAGAAGCTCTGCTGACCTCTATCATCCAATCCCGTGCAAGCAAAATTGTTGTTTTTTTATTTTTTATTAATAATCGGGGGGAATAGGTACTAATATGTGGAGACCATAGAGAGTTACTGCCTTCCCCTTGGTAATTATGGAATATGGCAATGTCCCCCAAGGAAGGGTTTAATGGCAGTTAACATATAGAAAAACTTTTTATGTTGATAAACCAAAAACTCCATGTCAAGCCAAAATTAATACATTTTTGAATGAATTTTTTTGGTATTTGTATTATTGGTTTATCAACATAAAATGTTTTTCTATATGTTAACTGCCATTAAACCCTTCCTTGGGGGACATTGCCATATTCTTTTATTATTTTCCTTGCACGTGATTAGGTATTCTGTGCAAAGTGAAGCTTTACCTCATTTACTAAGCTCTGAGGCAACTGCTCTTGCAGAGTGCACAGTCTATTTGCCTTTAGTAAATCAACCTCAGAATGTCAATCATAGATTTAGGCGATTTGGTGCTTTTAGACTTTGTTATTCTCTGGCAACAGCCATATGGGGATAGGGGTCATGATTGGAGGAGGGAGGGGATCCCTGGCCAGAGTAGGATTTGTATGGCTTAGGTGTATTTTAGAAAGCTTTAGATTATCGCTTGTTCAATTTTTCTTGGTGCCAAAAACCCTGTGCCAAGATCTGAATTTATAAACTTTTGGTGAACGGCTGCCTACATACTTTTTATCATCTTTGTGGTGTAACTGTAGCCCATTTGTCAATGTGTTTAGATTTCTTAGTCAATTCAGCTTTTATCTCAGTGTCCATTTCTTTAGAAAGGTACCTCCATAGATCTATATAGTGTCCAGTATACTGCACGGCAAGCCAAATGAGTGATATTTTTGTATATAATACATACTAATATTCCCTTTTATTTTCAGTCTAGCATGAGCAGCATCAGCAGTGTTTGTACTGATGGGGGAAGCATTGACAATGGTAATGTCAGTGGAGAAATTGAATTTGCCATTAAATATACCTTGAAGAATTCAACTCTAGAAATTTCAATCAAAGGATGTAAGAACCTGACATATGGAGAAGAGAAGAAAAAGAAGTGTAATCCGTAAGATTTGTAATGTACATGTTAGAAATTTTCTATATGCTAAACTCCAGCAGATACAAAAATATACTGAATAATGAAGTGTTAAAAATAAGCATTTTCAAGTGATAAAGTATAAGGTTCTGGTGAGAAGCAACCAAAAAGCTCTCTAATGAACCAGTTGCATGGCACATTAGAATCTTCTCAGAACAGAAAGTATTCACATGTCTCATTCCATCACATATTCCAAAAGTAAAGGCATTATTTCTTATTTCAGAATAGTTTGCAGAGGCCATGTAAACCATTCTTCTTTGCACCAATAGACAACTATACATTTAGAATCACTGGTGTATAGTACAGATGTAGCCTTAAATTATACAGTCATTTATTTCAAACATTTATTTCAAACAGCATACAGCTGTTCATCATTAGTGCAGTGTATAGAAACCATGAAGTAGGGCTCAGGACCCAACAAGAAAGTATAACCCAGAGGTTATGGTGAGAAGCAACAATTAACATTATTAACTATTAACTATTAAATTATGAATTATTAACATTAGCTAATTTTTATCCCATATGTACAGAATCACTCACACTGGCAAAGGTAAGGACATAAGTTGGGCTAATCAGGTGTGGTATATCAACATATGCTTACAGGGAACTTGCTGAGAGGAGAAGAGATCAGAATTCATGCAAGATTGCCTAAAGCCCAGCTCCAGATTTTTTATCCCTCTCTCGTCTCTCTGTGCCCTTAACCTTAGTAAAACTGTTCAGTATACATATGTTGATTCTAGCCAGTCATGTGACCAGTAGAGTCTTCTTTATCTTCTCCAGCATCACTGGTTTTCACTCCTGAATATAGCAGAATTCACGTTGTAATGTGTGAATACCATTCTATGTAGCTTGTTATTGTGAGTCACTGACGGCCTAAGTTAACAGAAAGTGGTTAAATGACATGGTGTACCATTTAAGTGTTATGGGTGTTAGGACAGAAATACAAATCTTTGGAAGAGAATACTGTTTCCATGCATTAGAGCTGCATGATTCTGGCCAAAATGAGAATCACAATTATTTTGCTTAGAATAAAGATCACGATTCAATCACGATTCTCGCGGCGTAACATCTTACATATACAAAAAAATTGGGCTGACAGCACTGTTTAGTTTTTTTTTATGAAAGTGGCATTTTTCCCAAAAATTTGTGTTTGAAAGACTGCTGCGCAAACACCGTGTGACATAAAATATTGCAACAACCGCCATTTTATTCTCTAGGGTCTCTGCTAAAAAAAAATATCATGTTTGGGAGTTATAAGTAATTTTCTAGCAGATACTGGATTTTTACCCATAAGCAACAAATGTCAGAAAAGATTTAGTCTTTAAATGGTTAAACTGAACTCTTCTATACACTGCAGAGTTTATTCCTTTGATAACTAGAAACACTGTATCTCTTTGTTTCTTTTATAATGATCTCAGACTTGGCAGCCTGCCCAAATCAGGGAGACTCAAGTTGCTCCAACTTAGAAAAAGGTTCCTGGGGAGACTTCAGGCGACTTGCATTGACTTCTATTACAGTCAAGTTGCGCTGAGTCGCCCCACAAATCGGACTCCATTAACTGCATTGAAAATCGCAGTAATGCATGATGGAGATTGGGGGGGGGGGGTGAATCGAGATCACGATTTTATTACGATTAATCGTGCAGCTCTACCATGCATGTATTTCACCTGTGCTTTTATCTAATTAACTGACTTTTAACTTTAAAATAGGTTATGCTGAGCTCAAGAATTCACACTTGCCCTTTCTGGTAAAAGAAAAAAGTTACCATGCATGTTTTTAGCCCGCTATCGCTTCTTCAGAAATAAATGATAAAAATAAAATAAATGATGAAGGGGCTTGAAGCTGACCAGTTAGTAATTTTTTGTGTCTGCATGAGAAAAAAAATTGTGAGGTGTCACAAAGTATAGCAACAGTGAAAAGAAGAACACAGTTTGCTAAGATAAATGTGGAAGGGAGCGCAACCAACCATAGTGTAGTAAATATATACAGATTAATTGAATAAAATTACGCATAGCACTAGCAGTAGTCAACTTGTTCTTGTCTCTCTTGACAAAGTAATTTTTTATTTTGCAGATTCCCCTGTACAACTCAAGTGCCTTTTTAATTTTATGAAGTTCTTTTTTTTTTAAGATATGTGAAGACATACTTGCTTCCAGATAGATCTTCTGCTAGTAAAATTAAAACAAGTGTTAAAAAAAATACAGTGGACCCAATATTCAATGAAAGTTTAAAGGTAACAATGTGAAATTATTTTTTTCCATGTAATCTGATTGCTCTAACTAAAAGGGATAAACTGATATACTCAACATTTACTAACTATGGCTTTCACAGGCATGCACCGGGTCTCACAGATATTAATAATCTGTGTAACATGTATAGAAAGGAAAACAATCTTGAGGCTCCCAATTTTCTATGGGATTAATCCATTTATTAATGCAGATCACTGCAAAAATATAGCAAAATAGTTTGGTATTCTACAGGTGCTAAAAAGCCCATACCACCCTATAATATTCTGGTGTGCTTTGTCTGTAATATCCAGTAATAAATGGGTTAATCCTACACAAACAGAGAAGCCTTAGGATCTTTAAATTTATAGGGGCAATCCATATGAACACCCCCTTGCTCTTCCACTATCTTCAAACAGAAATGTAGAAATGATCAACTCACTCCCGGCATGGCAACTAAACTATATTCCTTACCAGGGGTGTTGCTAGGATTGTGAAAGACCTGAGGTACCCTGAAGGAAGCACTGATACAATGTGCTGTGGCAAATGATGGGGGTGATCACATTGTGCTAAAAGTGGGAGGGGCTTAACCACTTCAGCCCCGGAAGGATTTCCCGCTTTAGGACCAAAGCACTTTTTGCGATTCGGCGCTGCGTTGCTTTAACTGACAATTGCGTGGTCGTGCGACGTTGTACCCAAACAAAATTTGCGTCCTTTTTTTCCCACAAATAGAGCTTTCTTTTGGTGGTATTTGATCCCCTCTGCGTCATTTCTGATTGCCACTATAAACAAAAGAAGAGCAACAATTTTCCAAAAAAAAACAAATGTATTACTTTTTGATAAAATACAAATCCAAAAAAATATATAAAAAAACATTTTTTTCCATCGGTTTTGGCCGATTTATATTCTTCCTCATATATTTGGTAAAAAAAATCGCAATCGGCGTTTATTGATTGGTTTGCGCAAAAATTGCAGCGTTTACGGATGATGAGAATTCATTTCTGGGGTTTTTACTATTTTTTTATTTTCTACTAGTAATGGCGGCGATCTGCGATTTTTAGCGATACTGCGATATTGCAGCGGACATGTCGGACCATTTTGACACTTTTTTGGGACCATTGGCATTTATACAGCGTTGTGTGTTCTTGTGTCCCTGTGTATGTAGGTTAGCCCACTATTTGCTGCTGCAAGGAATGTGATCAGATTCTTTACGAGGAAGATGAGTGTCCTCAAGTTACTACTTGATGTTGTTGGAGTATCCCAGTTACCCTGCTCCCATCCAAGTACAAGTGAGCAATAAAGCATCAAAAAGAATACACCCCTGATTGATCATTGAGCAGTGGCAGCTGGTGGTGTATATTTTGGGGTAGGCGGCAAACAAAATCATCCACCAACCCCCCAGTCATTTGGTCACAAGTCCCGCACTTACCCCATCTAGGTCGTGGGTAGCACTTCCTCCGGGCGGCAGCTTCACCCTGCATCACCTCCTGCTCGGCTTCATGGTGGCTTCCCCTGTGTCTCCTCCTCCTCGGCAGCCAATCGGGTCTCAGGACCGGATTCCTGATTGGCCGGGAGGAGAATTAGGAAGACAATAGCGAATATTAATTTGCTATTGTAACACAACTGGGTAGGCTTAGGGCGCAGTGCTCTGCGCTCCGAGCCCACCCTTTTTTGAAGCCAGTTAGAGGCTCAGGCGCTAATCATTTGCTTCTAAGAAAAAAAAAAACACCCCATTGGAATCCATGTGTCCGGTGCCCTGCATGTATATTAGGGGCCGGACGCATGGATTAGGGTGGCAGCGCCCCTGCGCCCCATATGGACGGGCTGTCACTGTCATTGAGTCAGAAGGGTGACTGTGACAGTGTGCCTGGTTGCTCTTGAGGTGAGGAGTGAGGTGTTAAATAGAGAGAACCAAGCAAAACTGACATCATTGTTTGAGAGTGCAGAGGACAACTCTGGATTTCTGAAAAGATTAAAAGGTATTTCTTTGCACTTGTCAAACAGATAAGCAAGCACTTTCAGTGGTATAATTTACAGACCATAAGGGAGCAAATAAGAGAATTTCATTGTAAGGGTTTTCATACATTTTAAAAGTAATTCATTGTGGCAGTAAGTATGACTATACAGATGTATGAAAGGCCTTGGCAGTAAAAAAACATGCACTTCATAGATGATGGGCTAACTGTACAGGCTTTTCTTTGCTCACTGTTATATTCTTTCCCAGTACACAATTGACCGTTCCCAGCTAGAGACAAGGACTCTTCATGTGTCAGTGTGGCATGCAGGTACTCTGAAGAGAAAAGTCTTCCTAGGAGAAGCAACAATACCTTTGGAATTGTGGGACTTTGAGGACAACTCCACGCAATCCTTTCACTGGTATCAGCTTAAAGCTAAGGTATAAGTCAAATGCAAATCGTTTTAATATATCATGGTATGTAATAAAGAAGAATGAATTCCCTTGTGTGCATGCATTCATTTGAGCATCGACTGATTCGTTTTGCTCTGTGCTGCTTTCTGGTGGTAATAATAGTGGAACATGCCTGAGTGATGTGTGTTGGCACAGCCGCTTGTAAGTTTCACCAGGGGTATATGGGACAGGGTGAAAGCACAAGAGCACAATTGGAAAACAGTTATCATGCCATAACAAGAAGTACCTGAACAAGGACTTTTGATAGTAGAATTATAAGGTATTCTTTTAATGAGTTCCATGGATTTTAAAAGATCGAAAGCATTAACATGTTATAGCTTTTATGACATTTTAGTAATTAGGTTTGTTTCTACTTTAAGGTAGTTATGTTTAAATAGGAAGAACATGATCTGAAGCTGTCTTTATTAGAATTAGTCATATGGGACAACAAAGAAAGTTTTGCATTACATTTGTTAACATTTAAATAAAACTCTTAGAATCAGATATGTGACTAAAAGACTAATAAGTCAGTTAATTCTATAAAAAAAAAGTAAAAGAAATATATAGTCAGAACTGTAATTTACTAAACTTGATGATATAGTTACAAACTGAAAATTAAATACATGACCAGGTAAATACAAGAACCTGATAGTCCAATTTAAAAAAATGCAAAATTCTCTAACTAACTAAATATAATTCTCAACATAATTCTTAAAGCGGAGTTCCACCCAGTTAAAAGTCAGCAGCTACAAAAAGTGTAGCTGCTGACTTTTAACAAATCAGAAGCTCACCTGTCCCAGGCTCCAGTGATGTGGTCGCCCGAGGGCTCACCCTTCTCCCCCTCCCCTCGGCGGTGCCGACAACACAAGTCGTGATGCGCCTTGTGAATGGCAGGCGTATCTTCTGGGACCTGTGACGTGTCCTAGAAGATCACCGAGAGGAGAGTAGGTGAACTTCCTTCCAGCTCCGCGGCGCTAGGAGAGGAAGTGGACCTGGGACCCTGTGAAAACAAGGTCCCCGGTCCCCCCCCCCCCCAAAAAAATGATATGCCAATTGTGGCATGTCAGGGGGTCACCTTCCTTTAAAGCGGAAGTTCCACTTTTGGGTTGGGGAGTGAGAATGTTTTTTCTAAATAAAAAAAAAAAATCTTACAAACAAACTTGAGCATAGATTCAATTATGTTTGTCTTACTAACAGCACCAATTATAGCAAAGTGCAGTCAGCCGAAAACCTATGGCACATGAACAGGGTGCCAGGGTCTAGAAAGGCCAATGGCAAGGCTGCTCAAAAATCAGGTAATTTAAGTCATTATGGTGTCAATTCACTAAGCTTTACCGCATGTGGTAAGGGTATCATGTTACTAATTTGCATAAATATCCCAAAAAAAGTGCTGTAATCTGTTAAGTCCAATTCACAAATGAAACATGAACTAAAAGAAGGTGCGATATTTAACACCACCCTTTTGGTGGCAGTAACCAGTGCGGTACCAGAAAGAGGGACCACAGGAAGGGGTACCATTCCACCCACAGAAAGGGGTGCAATACTACCCTCCGAGAGGGGTCTAATTGCACCCACAGAAGACCCACAGGAGGTTGACACTATCCCACAGCAGTGGACACACAAAAATATGGCAATTATACAACACGAGTACACAAGTTTTTTTTTTTATTAAATCAAAAAGGCATGATGTGCAGTGCAAATTAATCGAAAAAAATACTGCATTCCTTATTTAACGCTTAATTCTTAGTGAGTTGAACACTCACAACTGATTTACCACATGCGTTATTTTACTGCATTTTATTGGCCTCTGTGATTCTGCTTTATCCTGGTTCTCCTCCTACCTATCTCAGCGCACTTTCAATGTCACTTATAACTGCAGCTCCTCTTCCTCGTTCTGTTGGGGTACCCCAAGGCTCCGTCCTTGGGCCCCTCCTATTCTCTCTCTATACCTCTTCCCTGGGCAAGTTGATAACCTCCCATGGCTTTCAATGCCACCTCTACGCCGACGACACCCAGATCTATCTCTCCAATCCTCAACTCACCCCCTCAATCTCCTCACGGATCACCAACTTACTTAATGACATAACTGTATGGATGTCACACCACTTTCTCAAACTCAATCTTTCTAAAACTGAGCTTGTTATATTTCCTCCTTCCCGCCCCCCCCCCCCCCCCATGACTACACTATTAAGATCAACAGCACAACCATTGGTCCCTCCACACATGCCAGGTTGCTGGATGTAATCCTTGACTCTGACCTCTCCTTTAGCACCCACATCCAACCACTGGCTATATCTTGCCTCCTTCACCTCTGCAACATCTCCAGAATTTGGCCCTTCAACTTATACACTCCTTGGTTATTTCCTTGACTACTGCAACTCTCTCCTCACCGGCTTACCCTTACACAGACTATCCCCCGTTCAGTCTATTATGAATGCTGCTGCTAGACTCATACACCTCACTAACCGATCTGTGACTGCTGCCCCTCTCTGCCAATCCCTTCACTGGCTTCCCCTACCCCACCGTATAAAATTCAAAACACTAACCACAACATACAAGGCCATCCACAACATCGCCCCCAGCTACATCACCAACCTCATCTGCAGATATCGCCCAAATTGTCCCCTCCGCTCCTCCCAGGACCTCCTGCTCTCCAGCTCCCTTATTACCTCCTCCCATACTCGCCTTCAGGACTGAGCCACGCCCATCAACTCATCCCCTTACCTATTGTACCACCACCCCCCTCCCTTTAGAATGTAAGCTCTATGAGTAGGGCCTTCCTGTTTCTTCTGTATTGAACTGTATTGTAATTGTACTGTCCCCCATCTACATTGTAAAGGGCTGCGTAAACTGTTGGCGTTATATAAATTGCGTATAATAATAATAATTTAACTCTTAGTGAATTTACCCCTATAGCCCTAAAGGTTCCTATACATGTACCAATTATCAAAAATAGAAATATGGACTGTCCCTGACCTATACAGATACACAAGCCATATTATGGAGGATTGGTAATTTTGTCAGCATATCACAGGAATAACTTTCCTCACAACACATGGTGAAGCTCAAATCTTAATCTATTACTGACTGATTAATTGACAATTATCATTATCCTGGTTATGGCCTAATCTTTGAGTAATTAAAGTGTATGGCAAGCCAAAACATTTTTTTTTGTTTTGTATAGTATAACAAATGGTTAATACCATTATAAGGATTTGTTCCCTGTCTGTGTCCTGCTAGAAAGTTTTCCCTTCACTTCCTGTTTTGCAAGCACAAAAAAAAAAAAAACCTGACAGCTCCGATCGGAGCCGCTGTACTAACAATCCAATGTTAGTACAGTGATCTACCCTGCTATTCTATTGTGTTGTGAGAGGGTGGTGGCCCCTCACCAAAACACTCCAGCGTTGATCCAGCTGGTCTGCTGCTGGTTTTCCAGCATGCTCGTCCGACAGAAGCCGACCGTACGGTCTGGCTGCCATACACACGGGCCGAATGACGGCTGGTTTTTATTGAACCGATGTCACCAGACTTTTGGCCCGTGTATGCTAGGCTTTAGACAGTCATCATCAGAACAGTTGTTCTCACCTCTTGCTCTCACAACAAAACTGTTTCTCCGAAATGGGAACAAGGCAGCAACAAGAAATTGACAGGGGGTCTAAAACTTAAATAAAAAGTTTTGCCTTTATATACACTTTAGGGCTGGTAGTAGAGGCTATTTCTGTATGACAATTCTGTTGGAATATTAATAACTAGTAGTGGAAATCATCACCTAATGTAATACTAAAGGCATGTATTTTATTTTTTAAAATAACAAACATGTTATACTTAACTGCTCTATGCAATGGTTTTGCACAGAGCAGCCCCGATCCTCCTCTTCTTGGGAGGTGCCCTCATAGCAAGCCACTTGCTATGGGGGCACTCATGTGTGCTCCATCCCGAGCCATGCTCTGTGTGTTCATAAGACACACAGAGTGGGACTTGGCTCAGCCCCCACCATCCTCACTGGCCCCTGCTGATGTATTTGAGCCAATGAGGAGTGAGAGACCGGAGAGAGCCTCAGCTCTTGTGCCCATTGCTGGATTGAGATAGTACTCAGCTATGTATTGGGGGGCTGCAGGGGAAGCTGCATGCAGAAGTTCTTTTGCCTTTACAACTACTTTATTTTGATGCTCTGTATTATTAAAGTAGAATCCCAGTCAAACCATAACTACTCTTAAAAGTGCTTTCTCCTCCCTCCCAACACCTATTTTGATTAACCTGTGTAAGAAAAGCTCTGTGTACTTACTGTACGTATTTACAGGCTCTTCGGTCCAGTCACATGATCTCCTGTGTCAGCCAGTGGTGACTGCAGGCTAATGGAGAAAGTGCTCGACAACAGCTGGCAATGCCTAAGCGGTGACATCACTCATAGGCTTACTATGGCTCAACCATTGTTGGTGTTCCCTCCTCTCTCCTGCAGCCAGTGCTGGCTGAGAGAGAGGAGTCAATCAAGTGACTGGATTGGAGCAACATGATAGGTAAGTATACAGATCTTTTATTACAAAGGTTAGTCCAAATAGGTGTTAGAAGAGGGATGGGAGCATTTTTAAGAGTAGTTAGGGTTTGACTGGAATTCTACTTCAAAATGTTTGTCTTTTGTTTTGTCTAGCCACAGAAGCATGAAGAGTACACAGTACAATATCATGGAGAGTTGCATCTGAGAATCAGATTAGAAATATCCCCAGTTCCCACAACTTTCCAGTATGAGCACCATTCATCACATGGTATGTACAGTATGTTGGGATCTGAAGTTTGAGTCACCATATAGTCTATGAATGTCTTATTGGAATAGTTTTCATCATACAGGTGTAGAATGTAACAATTTGGGGACGGTCCAGCTTCATCTTGTAATAAAAAGTGCCAAGAATTTGCCATCAAGACCAGATGGAACTTTAAGTCCATTTGTAAAAAGGTGAGCTGCCAGACATTTTATTAATGTTTTGCATCTGACAAAACAACCTATTAAATCTAAAATATTATATATACACACACATCTATCTTTATTAATATATTTTTTTATGTATATATAAGCTGTCTTATCCTGCCAAACAAACATGAATTAAAGAAAAGGACGCCAGTTCTAAGAAAACAAACCTGTCCTGAGTGGAATCACTCTATCATTTATAACATTATGAATCAAGATGATCTGAAGAAGTCACGACTAGATCTTACGGTTTGGGACCAGGGTCTGAATGAGCTCTTTGTGGGCGGGACGAGTATGAGCACAGGTAACAGATAAATACTGATATACTTTTTGCCAACCCCTCACTGTACATTGTGCCTCATCCATTTTAGAATCATTCCCCAAGTGAGCATCCTGCCTTTTGTAATCCTATGAATCAATGATCTAATGGACTTGACATGGCTAAAGGTGTCAAAATACAGCTAAACCTACTTAAGAGCAGGAATATCTAAATGCAAGAAAATGGAAAATTGTTATCAAATACTTACCATAATTTTCCTTTCCTGGCCCATCCTAACGTCAGCACACAATGGGTTAACACTTCCTCTGGAGCCCCACAGGACCACCTGTTCCTAGCTGAATAAAAGACAGCCCCTCCCCCAAATAAAGTGTTCAATAACCTAGCCTGTGACAGGCCACTAGGAAAGGAGTCCAGTGCTGACATGAGGATGGGCCAGGAAAGGAAAATTACGGTACGTATTTGATAACAATTTTCTATTTTCCTGGCCTACCTCACGTCAGCACACAACGGGATTTACCATGGCTGATTAAATGGGTGGGAGAGAACAAATGAAAAGAAACACTGACAATCAAAGAAAAACTGCTACAGAGAAAAAGAATTGATCTCTCTTGTACAAAACTTGCTAATCGCACATTTACTTAGTAAAGTTGAATGAAGGCCGCACAAGACCTTCAAACTAGCCATCCTACATACAGTATCTCACATTTGTAAATATTTTATTATATCTTTTCATGTCACAACACTGAATAAATGACGCTTTGCTACAAAGTAAAGTAGTGAGTGTACAGCTTGTATAACTGTGTAAATTTGCAGTCCCCTCAAAATAACTCAACACACAGCCATTAATGTCTAAACTGCTGGCAACAAAAGTGAGTACACCCCTAAGTGAAAATGTCCAAATTGGGCCCAATTAGTAATTTTTCCTCCCCAGTGACTTGTTAGTGTTACAAGGTCTCAGGTGTGAATGGGGAGCAGGTGTGTTAAATTTGGTGTTATCGCTCTCACTCTCTCATACTGGTCACTGGAAGTTCAACATGGCACCTCATGGCAAAGAACTCTCTGAGGATATGAAAAAAAGAATTGTTGCCTAGGCTATAAGAAGATTGCCAAGGCCCTGAAACTGAGCTGCAGCATTATGTCCAAGACCACACAGCGGTTTAAAAGGACAGGTTCCACTCAGAACAGGCCTTGCCATGGTCGACCAAAGAAGTTGAGTGCACATGCTCAGCGTCATATCCAGAAATTGTCTTTGGGAAATTGACATATGAGTGCTCCCAGCATTGCTGCAGAGGTTGAAGGGGTGGGGGGGTCAGCCTGTCAGTGCTCAGACCACACACTGCATCAAATTGATCTGCATGGCTGTTGTCCCAGAAGGAAGCCTCATCTAAAGATGATGCACTAGAAAGCCCGCAAACAGTTCGCTGAAGACAAGCAGACTAAGGACATGGATTACTGGAACCATGTCCAGTGGTCTGATGAGACCAAGATAAACTTATTTGGTTCAGATGGTGACAAGTGTGCGTGGCGGAAACCAGGTGAGGAGTACAAAGACAAGTGTATCTTGCCTTTAGTCAAGCATGATGGTGGGAGTGTCATGGTCTGGGCTGCATGAATGCTGCTGGCACTGAGGAGCTACAGTTCATTGAGGGAACCATGAATGCCAACATGTACTGTGACATACTGAAACAGAGCATGATCCTCTCCCTTCGGGGACGCAGGGCAGTATTCCAACATGATAACGACCCCAAACACACCTCCAAGGTGACCACTGCCTTGCTAAAGAAGCTGAGGGTAAAGGTGTTGGACTGGTCAAGCATGTCTCCAGACCTAAACTGTCACGTACCTGATCCGAGACCAAGATGCTGAGAGAGGCTCCCCTTGCAGCTAAACGCAGTATACCCCTGAATGTGATACAGGAAGTATAGTGCATAAAGAAGCATGGGTTATCAGCAGGAAGAGGATGGATTGTGCAGGAGATCTTGAAGACTGCTGGAAGCTGCAAGCGTGGTATAGCAGAAAAGTCTGTTATAGACTGTAGCTGTGCATAGCAGTCTTCTGTGTGCAGGATGGCTGGGGTTCACACACACATAGGTGAGCAGGCTGGTAACTTGATGCAAGAAAGTCTGTAAGGCAAGCCAATGGTCAAACACAGGTGATCAGGCAGAAGCAAAGTCTGTAAGGCAAGCCGAGGGCCAAACACAGGTGATCAGGCAGAAGAAAAGTCTATAAGGCAAGCCAAGGGTCAAACACAGGTGATCAAGCAGGCAGAAGGTTAGGAGACAAGCCAGGTGTCAATGCCAGAGGAGCAGATCAGGAGCAGGTCAGGGTGCAAGTCACAACAGGAGATCAACAGAATACAGGACACAAGTTCATGAATACCGGGGAGCTGAAGACAATCCAGCAATTTGGAGAGAACATGGGCAGCCTTTTATAGGCCAGCAAAGGATCCCATTAGTCACGTTGTGCAGAAAATAATGGTGGCCACACAAAATATTGACACTTTGGGCACAATTTGGGCATTTTCACTTAGGAGTGCACACACTTTTGTTGCCAGCGGTTTAGACATTAATGGCTGTGTGTTGAGTTATTTTGAGCGGACAGCAAATTTACACCGTTATACAAGCTGTACACTCACTACTTTTTATTGTGGCAAAGTGTAATTTCTTCAGTGTGATCACATGAAAAGATATAATAAAATATTTACAAAAATGTGAAGGGTGTACTCACTTTTGTGAGATGCTGTATCTTCCAAGCAATCCTGGCATAACTGCCCCAAAGGCTGCCACCCCTCTAGTCAAATGAGCTTGTAATTGTTTCAGAGCAGAAAGGTGTACTTCCTGCATGCCAATCTAATTACCCTGGTAACCCAACAGTGGATGACTCTTGGGGACTTGATGGCTAAATGAAAAGATTGTCCACTTTCCTCTTTTTTTTTTTAAATTCTTTATTTATATCAAACGTTGACATACACAGAACACACATTGCGGCCCACAAGTGCGGGTAATGGTATTTACAGAGAGTCATTCAAGCTGGATTATCTGTTACAGACAGCAGGTCTGCATCAATGCCAAAGGCAACACAATGTAAAACAGAATGTGAGGCTAAACCAATGTATATCAAGCCAATATAGCTTCTAAAGGCCATCCAGGTATTACGACCCTACCAGGAAGGTAGTTGTATAACAGGGAATGTGTGTCCAACTTACTGAGAGGAGCACGAGCCGGTAGACCCCCACCGCGGGCCGATGGCCCCGACGGGGCCCCCGCCCCGCCCTCCACTTCAACATAAACATTTGTTTCCAAATTTTTCTGAAAGGGCTAGTTGAGGCCTAGCTCTTTTTCGTAGAGAGAAAAGCAGGAGTATAGATAGAAGAAGGGGAGAGAAAAAAAAAAAAAGGGGAGGGAAGGGGAGAGATGAGTGTCCCGTACCGGTGGCAGAGGGAATGAGGGCCCCCCCAGGGAGGGAGCCACAGGAGTCACAGTGAATTTGAACATCAGGCAAGATTAAGAGCCGGTCAATAACATTGTCAGGCAGCCATGCGCAGGTAGTCCTCTGTGCCAGTGAAATATCTCCAAGGCCTCCATTTGCCCCTGAACTGTTCCTCTGTGTCCGATAGAGATGCAGAGAGCTCCTCCATGTGCTGAATATGGTTGATCTTGGAGAACCATAGGGCCTTGGTTGGGGGCTGTGTCTGTTTCCATAAAGCTGGGATGCAGACCTTGGCCGCGTTGAGGAGTTGCATTGTAAGGGTTTTTTAATATTTCTTTAGGGGCATCTCCGTCAGGTGTAGGAGGCCCAAGGCTGGGTCATCCTTCAAGTCCACAGTCGTTAGACTTTTAATTGTGGATGCTACATCGTCCCAGAATGGTTTTAGAGCAGGGCATGACCAGAAGACATGTAGCATCGAGCCTTCCTCTGATCCACAACACCAGCACACATCTGGGAGAGAACGAAACATCTTGTGGAGGACCTGTGGTACTCTGTACCAACGAGTGAGTATCTTGTAGCCCGCCTCCTGGTATTGACTCGCCATGGACGACTTGTGGGCCAGCAAGAGTATCTTATCGATCTGAGCTGGTGTAAATTGCCTGCCCAGGTCACATTCCCAGCGCCGAATAAAGGGAGGGGTTGGGTCGCCGCCCGGGGAGGAGATGAGCTTGTAGAGGGCTGCCAGAGTATGTCTGGTAGGTTCCCCCATATTACACATCAATTCAAAGGGCGTGAGATCGCGAGGGGTGAAGTGAGCCTTCTGCAATGTGGAAAGTAAGTGTCTGACTTGATGGGTGCTCAGGGCGTCCAGCGGGGGGGTCAACCGACCCCGCTATGTCTGTTGTGGAGGGCAAAGCACCCCGAGACCAAACGTCTCTCAATCATGTCTTTCCCTGGGAAGCCAATCTCCGAACCCCTTTACTCGTTATGCCTGGCATAAAGTTGGGATTCCCAATGATCGGTGTTAAAGGAGAGGGGAGCGGGGCCAGATCCGAGGAGCGTAAGACAGTTCTAGTGACCCCCAACGTTGCTCCTATTAGTGGGTGTTCGCTCATGTCGCTGGGTGGGTCAGCCTGAATCCATGGCGAAGATACCAGCCGCAAAGAGGCCTCTGCAATCTCGAGGGTTACCCACTGCTTGGAGTCTGCATGGCAGTGCCAATCCACCACCCGAGCGAGGTGGGCGGCCCTGTAATAATTGAGTATGTCTGGTATACCCAGACCCCCACGGGCCTTTGACAGAGAAAGGGTCCGTAGTTTAATTCTGGCGGGTCTATGTGACCAGATGAAATCTCTGAAGAGGCCGCGCAGTTGCCCAAAAAAGTCCAGGGGGATCCGTATCGGGATGGTTTGTAGAAGGTACAGGATCTGCGGTAGGATGGTCATCTTCAATGCGGCACAGCATCCGAACCAGGTGAGAATCAAGGAATGCCAAAGCTTGAGTTCTGCCTTCAGCTTGGCAAGAAGAGGGACAAAGTTGGCCGGGTACAGGTCCTTCAGATATGAGGTCACAAATATGCCCAGATATTTGATGGGGGCCGCTGACCAGTTAAACTCGAAAGCGTCGCGGAGCCTGTCCCAAGTCGCTGGTGGAGTTGTGACATTCAATGTGGCCGACTTAGGCACATTTATTTTGTAGTATGAAAGTTCGCCGTACACCCGTAGGGCCTCCAGGATGTTGGGGAGGGAAATGTCGGGAGAGGACACAAAAAATATCAGGTCATCTGCATAGGCGGCGACCTTGTGGTGACCGGAGAGATCCTGGATCCCTTTAATGTCTGGGTTGCCTCTGACCGAGCACAGGAAGGGCTCAAGGGTAAGGATGAAAATGATCGGGGACAGGGGGCAGCCCTGTCTCGTGCCATTTCCCAGAGAGAAATAATCCGACCTCCAGTCATTGGCTCTCACCGCCACAGAGGGATGTGAATATAAAGCGAGAATCCAGTGGAGCATATTGGGGCCTAGACCAATGTGTGACAGGGCGGCCCGCAAGAAATGCCAGGCCACCCTGTCAAAGGCCTTCTCTGCATCGGTCGATAACAGGAGCTACGATTTCCGGTGTCTCCGTGCGTGAGCTATCAGGTCCAACATGCGAGTAGTGTTATCGCGAGCCTCTCGTTGGGGGACAAAACCAGCCTGGTCAAAGTGAACCAGTAGTGGAATATGTGGGAGGAGCCTATTTGCCAAAATTTTGGAGAATAACTTCAAATCTGAATTTAGCAGGGCAATGGGGCGGTAGCTTCCACATTGAGTAGGGTCTTTCCCCTCTTTGTGGATCAAGGTAATAATGGCCCTAAGTGAGTCGACTGGGAGGGTCCCCTCCCCCTTCAACAAATTGAAGGCCGCCAGGAAGTGCGGAGTCTGTAAGGATGGGAAAGCCCGGTAGTACGCTACTGTGAAACCGTCCGGGCCAGGGGCCTTATTCGGTTTCGATTGCGCTAAGGCTATGTCGAACTCTTCAGTCGATATCTCGGCCTCCAAGGCCTCTCCGACTTCTTGTGCTAGTGTAGTCATGCCTGATTGAGCAATGTAATCCCTTGCAGCGGCCTCCTGCCTACTCCGCTCCTCCTGAGAGAGCCTCGGATGGAGATTGTAAAGTCGCCTATAAAAATTGTAAAACACCTGAGCGATGTCCTTAGAGGTGTGAACCCTCTTGCCTCTATCATCCACTATGTGAGGGATGAAAGTGCATTTCCTCGGACCTCGTAGAGCCCTGGCTAGCATTGAGCTGGGTTTGTTTGCGAATTCGAAAATCAAACGCCTCGCCCAATCTAGTCGCCGGATTGTCTGTTGGAAAAGTAGGGTATTCAAGGCCTCCCTAGCCTTAGTCAGGGCGAGAAGGTGAGCCTCCGCCTGAGACTTCTTGTGCTGCGACTCCAGAGAGCGAACCTGGGAGACGAGCTGGTCTATCTGCCTCGCCCTGTCGCGTTTCCTCTGAGCCCCCGTCTGATGAGGACCCCGCGGATCACGCATTTTTGCGCTTCCCAGATGGTCGTGGGTGATATGTCCAGACCTGTGTTGTCTGAGAAATAATTAGAGATCGCCAAGGCTATCTCTTGTCTAATCTCCGGGATGTGCAGGAGGGATTCATTGAGCCTCCAAGTGGGAGGGCTCACAGGTACCTCCCCCCAACGCAGAGTCATGTGGATCGGGGCGTGATCAGAAAGAGAGGTAATATCAATCAGAGACGAGGAGACCAGCGGAAAGTCCTTATGCTGTATAAGGAAGAAGTCGATCCTAGAATACGTACCATGCACTGCCGAATAATGTGTGTAGTCCCTGTCACCCGGGTGCATGAGCCGCCAGGGGTCCACTTTCCTCTTTTGACCAAGTACACTGTTAGTAACTTGACCATGTGTAAAGAACTGAAGTCTTCCTGCTATGCACTCAGTGACTCTCGTGTGAAAACTTGGAGGGACTACTTCCCAGTCTTGCTGGAAACTGGATAGCACTTTAAAATTGATCTTTGGAGATAGACGTAGTATCCCTATTTCTAGTAAAAAAAAAAAAAAAAGACACCTAAGGGCCCTTGCAGGAAAGTGTTGCAATCTTCAACTTCCTTCTGTCTGAAGTAGTTTCTGTCACAAGAATAAGTTTTACCGTGAAGTACTTCAATGGAAATAAAACAATTGGAGCAAAGGGTGCTCTCAGATCCAAGCCTAAGTCCCACAAAGGGAACAAAGATTTCCCTTAAGGATATACAGTACATAGATTGTCACCTGCAAGAAGCATCTGGTCACTGGCATTTGCACCCATCTTCAGCCGGTGAAAGATAAGGTAGAGATCTGTACCTTAAATTGAGTTGTATGGCAGACCAACCTCTAGCGCTGACTGTAAAATGTCCAGGATATTGGCTAGAGCAGGGAACACAGGCTAGACAGCTTTTGCTGAGCAAACAAAACAAACTCTTTACATATCCTCTCATATGTAGCGTTCATGGATGATCTTCTGGTCACCAAGATATAAACAACCTCGGATGAGAATCCCTGCACCTTTAGTCTAGCCTATTCCTTAGCCAGGCTATTAAAAGTAGTCCCATTGAATTGGGATGCTGTCACTGACCTTGCCATAAAAGATTTAATTTGACCAGAAACGGGTTTGGTGGTGCTGATGACATCTGGGAGAGCAGTGAAAGCCGAGGCCTTCTCAGTAGGTGGAAAGGACCTGTATGGCATGGACTTGTTCTGTACAAATTTTCAGAAGCATCTTTATATTCAAGAACAACAGAGAAAGACAAAGATAAAACAGAAAATTCCATGGCACTGTGAACCTATCTTGTATGATGGAGTCTTTGCATTGGTATCCTGTTGCAAATCTCAGAATCTGCATGTTCACTGGAGTCTCCCTGAGAACTACTGCTGGAAAGCCCCAAAGGGCCAATATTGCTGTGAGCCACTCACATTGTCTCCCTAACCGAACCAATAGTTGATTTTGCTTTCCTGGCAAGAAGACCAACCTTAACTGACTGTAAGTGGTTCTTTGTAGACTTGTGCACTGCTGAAAAATGTGTTCGTTTTCATGCCATTCGTTTTTCGGGTCATTCGTTATGACCGCGATTCAAAAATTCATAAATTCGTAAATTCAAAAATCCGAAAATTCAAAATAATAACTAACTAATTAATAATAACTAATTATTAAATTATAGGTATTGGAATTTCCTTTCAAATTTGGCTGTTAGTAAACATAATGAATACAAATTTATCCAAAGTTATGAATTATTTGAAATAACGAATAATAAATAATAATAATAAAAAGTTATTCTTATAATTCTTATTTATTATTATTAATTTGTTACGTTCCATTCATTTAGATACGGCATTCCTTGCTTTGGATAATTGGTAACTTCAGATAAATTTGTATTTGTTACATTTACTAACAGCCAAATTTGAAAGGAAATTCCAATACCTATAATTTAATGGTTAGTAATAGTTATTATAGTTAGTTATTATTTTAGATTTTTGGGTTTTCGAATGTACGAATTTTTGAATTTAGGAATATTCGAATATTTGCAAAAATTTGGTAAACGGATTTTCATTAATTCGGATACCTCCAAATTAACAAATTTGTCAAAATTCATTAAAAAACGAATTCGGAACGAAACGAATTGCACATGTCTAGTTCTCTGCCCTGCAAAACGTTTCTTGGCAACATGTAACAGGAAAATACTTTTGGTGTCCCCTTGTCAGGCAATGTAGGCTACTACTGTCTTGTTGTCATTCAACTTTACTCAGGCCTCCTTGAAGATCCTGAAAGGCTTGCAATGCTAGAAAAGGCTTCCTTCCATTCCAGATAATTAGGAAGTCTGTGCTCCACCACGCTCCAATGGCCTTGCACTTGTTTCTTCAGATTGTGGACTTCCCAGCCCCAGAGACTGGCATCTGGCTTCAGAATCATCATTCAGTGCTCAACTTTGGAATTCTCCATTGTACTCCCACCTAACTGTCTTCTGGACCCACTGGCCTTTGATGATTCTCATCCAAACCCTCCAGAATGAGGCTACAATCATCAACTTCACTGAGGCCCCCTGGCCCCAACTGGAAGAAACTGGTTGGATGCACCTTTAAAAGACTTTTCAGCCATCTTAGCAACTTGCTCTGGACTTGATTTCATGTAAAAAGTAACTTTGAGGCACATTCACTGTGATCTTTTAAATCGGCAGCCTGTCCTATAAGATTTGGCCTCCTGCACCCTTCTGAAGTTCAATAGGCTTGAGTGAAAGATGGCGGCCTCCTCCCGATAAAAATCACAGATCACCGCCATTACTAGTAAAAAATAAAAAAATAAAATAAAAATCCCATAAATTAATTCTCATTGTTTTTAAACACGGCAAATTTTGAACAAACCAATCAATATACGCCGATTGCAATTTTTTTTACCAAAAAGATGAGGAAGAATATATATCGGCCTAAACCGATGAATAAATTTGTTTCTTTATTTATTTTTTTGGAGATATGTATTATAGCAAAAAGTAAGAAATATTGGTTTTTTTTTTCAAAATTGTTGCTCTTTTTTTGTTTATAGAAGTGATCAGAAGTGACGCAGAGGGGATCAAATACCACCAAAAAAAACTCTATTTGTGGAAAAAAAGGACGCAAATTTTGTTTGGGTACAACGCACGACCGCACAATTGTCAGCTAAAGCGACGCAGTGCCGAATCGCAAAAAGTGCTCTGGTCATTAAGGGGGAAATCCTTCTGGGACTGAAGTGGTTAAGACCCATCTGGCTTCATCCACTCACTTCAGAAGCAGCAGCAGGTGAACTCCAGTGGCAGACAGTAGACACAGTCAAAGTCTGAGACAAAACCAGTCAGACTGTCAAACCCACAGAAGTACACAGCATAGCAGGGGAGCCAGGATAGCACATCCAGAAGCAGACAGGAGACAGAGTCAGAATTCAAGGCAAGTCTTTACCTGGCAGGACTGCAGAGAGAGAGGGAGAGAAGCTGTTATGTATTTAGTGTGTTATACTGCTCCCCATCCAATAGTGGGGAAGCATTGTAACATGTGTTCACTTCTCTATTGTTCTGGGTAGAGCTATGTATATTTAGACATCTATTGTGTCCTTTTTCCTGTTCCTGTATCCTGTATGTGTGTATTGCATTGAGTAAAGAAGTCCTTAATGCCTGTCCATGTCTATGGTGCAAATACATTTTACTTACACAAAACTGGCACCGAGGATGGGATTTCAGTGAATGGACACTGCAGAAACAACAGGTAATCAGCTTGAGTGAAGAATCGTAACTTTTGCTGCAGAGACATAAATATCTCCAGCATGGCTTCTCTGAGACACATGGAGGAATTTGATGTGGCTAATCGATCCTCATGGGACTCTTATGCTGATAGGTTAGAGTTTTTTCTGGAAGCTAATAAGGTGGCTGATACTGTACAGAAAAAAGCTGTGTTACTGAGTGTTAGTGAATCTAAGAATTTTGATATTGCCAGCTCACTGATATCTCCTGCTAAACCAAAAAAACTGCTCATATGAGGACATACTGGCACTGCTAAAAAATCATTTTTCACCCACTGCATCTGAAACAGTGAGACGTTTTCATTTCAACAGACAAAACCAACAACTGGGTGAGAGCATTGCAGGATATATTGCAGAACTGCACAAGCTATCTGAAAATTGCAATTTTAGTACCAGTTTATATTCCTTGCTAAGGGACAGGCTAGTGTGTGGAGTACAAGATGAAGCACTGCAGAGGAGAATTCTAGCCAAACAGAACTTAACTTTTATCACTGCGCAAGAGGAAGCGATCGCATATGAGGCTGCATAGCTTCATTCAAAAGAAATTCAATCTGCCTCCAGCAAAGATAATTCACCGGATATAAATTGAGTGGTAAAGTTTAAATCAAAGGATTTTCCACCACACATTGATGTTGCAGTTCCATTTACAGGGAAGTGTTACAGCTGTGGCCGGAAACACAGACGTAATACATGGCGAAATGCAGTTTGTCACACATGTACGAAGTCACATACAGACATTTTGTCAGACTAAAGATCAGTCTACAAATGTGCATACAATACCAACGGCAGTACACTACATTAATGCGCCAATTGTTGTCTCGAATGATAAAACTGTAATGATATCATGTGCGAGACACACAAAACTAGCACCATTTTGCCACAAGTACGCCATGACAGTTTTAACTTAGGAAACCCCTCACTCCTCATTCCCCCTCCCAACAACTTAGGAATGCCAGGTCTTCTAACAGACTCCCAAAAGTCTGGGAGATGTTTGGGCAAGCCTAATCGTAAACCAATAAATCAGATCCCTTAAAGGACAGCACAGAAGATCTCAGATAAGGGAGAGAGCTATAATCCTCTTCAGAACAGCTGTGACCTTCCAATAACCCTAAAGCAACATGAAAAGGTAGAAAATATACCCACAGTTCATAACTCCAGATAGAAATGTGACATATTAATAAAAAGTGTATATCTGTATGCGGGAAGGCATACCAATTAAAACGAACCCAAACATCAATGAATTCACTTATAAGGGAACCCACTGATAGCTTATCCTCTTCCCAAAGAAAGCGACAAGCCTGTCATGTTTAAGCTTGTCTTGATGCTCTGAGGCCGCTGAACTCAAATTCCCTGATGGTGAATTTGCACGATAATTCCATCCCCAGATATGGTTTTATACTGCGAATTGCATATTAGGGAAGATTGTTTTTCCACGGTCTGGCCTGGACAGCCCCTGGACCCTCCTTACCCATGTGAGTGGTCGGGGGCATATGGCCCCACCCCTTTACATGCAGAGAAAAAGGGAATGCGAAGGACAGCTCTCAGTTCTCACCTTACCATCAAAGAACAAACATCCGAGAACCCATGGACTCATCATCAAATTCCTAATTGATCATGGACATTTAAAAGCAAGTAACTTTCCATTCTGTCTTATCTCTTTGCTGCTGTATTTTATGTCTCTTATTGCTTTGTAACATCATTTTTCTGTAACTATTTTACTGCACCAAGCTTGACCTTTTCATTATTAAACCTAATTCTGAAAAGTGTTAATCTTGTCCCTAAAGCTCTTAATGCAAGCTATAATGAATCTGTTCCTTTGAAGAGCGCTACTGTTTAAGATAACTCATCTGAATATTCCTGTCTGTGGTGACAGCGTGTGTTACAGGTGGTTATTCTAAAATCATAAGTGGTATTGCTAAAATCCGGATCTTCTGGCCGGCATCCAGAAGTGGTGGCAGAGAAAGGGTTAATTGCTTGAATTAGTCCAGTAACAATCGCTCTCAGGTGGCTGGCACTTAGACGGTGATCCCGCAAGCTGGGAAATCTTTGTGCTGAAAGCAGCTGAGAGTGTCATTGTTACGTTAGTGACAAGCTCAATTGGTCCTCTGTCACCGGTGAATGAGGAGGGCAATGATCTGATACCCGAGTTCATCACATATTGGTTGGAAGCGGTTGGATAGTTTTGCCTTAAGAGCATCCAGTGCATTGTTAGGAATACGCTCTGTACTGAAGCATTGTAACCTTTGTGGAAACAGTCCTTGGAGACAAGCTGGAGCATATTTTTTGTTTTATTTAGATAGTCATACAGCAACAACTCCTTCCTACAGCTCCTTTCTATCTCTGCTTTCTGTTCTATCTTTTCTGCTTGCAAAATGTCTGGGGTATCAGTGTATAAGACAATGAACAAAGATGACCTGACTGCTGAGTGTACAACAAGAGACCGTGATGCCAGTAACAAAACTCGTGAAGGCCTGATAAAGGCCCTACAGGAGTATGATATCTGAACAGACCAGGACTCTGGGGAACTTGAAGCTGAAGGGGTTCCCGATACTCCAGAGCCAAGTGGCTCAAACTCAACGGCCTCACAGGATAGGCACACAGAGACTGACACGGGAATACCATTGAATGTTCCCTCCAGGCCACAGCAGGAGCAGGCCAGCCCCAGATTGCATGCAACCAGCATAGACTCTCCTCAACTGCAGGAAACACTACAGCGCCTCAGCGAAACAGATCCTGTGATGTACCTGCAGTTTCTGGAATGCCAGGTTGCGGCTGAGAGAGAGGGACACTGGGCTGAGAGAGAGGCTGCGCAGAGGGAGGCTGATCGTTGGCACGAACTGGAGATGTTGAGACTCCAACAGCAGCGACAGGCTCAGAACCTCGGATCCCTAGAGCACAGGGACACCTCTCTGCCTGCGAGCCCAGCCGCCAAATTTCCAGTCATGGAAAAGGACAGTGACATTGACGTTTATCTATTGTCGTTTGAAAAAACTTGTCGTCAGTACCATTTGCCCCAGCACAATGGGCCCATACCTGATGCCAGGGCTACGAGGCAAGGCCCTGGGCGTGTATGTCGACCTGCCAGCAAAACAGGATGAAGACTACGATGCCATAAAGGCTGCGATCATTCAGAAGTATCGACCAACCCCAGAAGTGTACCGAAAACGGTTTAGGTCCCTGCAAAAAGGGCCTGGGGACTCCTATATGGATGTGGTAAGTCGTTTATGTACCACCTTCCAACAGTGGACTAGGGGCCTGAAAACCAATTCTTTTGAGGCCCTGGAAGATCTCATGATTGAAGATTAGCTTTTGCACATCTGTTCTCCAGACGTCAGACTAAAGACGCTGCAGAACTGGCCGATACCTTCATCAGCACTCGGGTATCGCAAGGCCCCACCGAATGGCTGGAAAGGGGGAAAATCGCATGTGGCAACCCCTCCTCTGCCTGCCAACCAAGCTTCTCAGCGGTTGGAACCTGCAGTCCCTGGCGCTAAGCCCGCCCTGACTGACACTCGCAGGTGTTACTTCTGTGGCAAGCCTGGCTATCTTCAAACACAGTGCTCTGAGCAGAAGAAGACAACATCATCTGGCCAACCAGCCAGCAACCCTTCTGCTGTGCTGTTCGTCAGTGGGAGACCTCAAGGACCCAACGCCAACTTGCAGCCAGTCATCGTGAGTCACCGGACTGTAATGGGTTTCCGGGACACCAGAGCTGAAGTCACCTTGGTCAGACCGGAGGTGATAGAAGAAACTGACATAATCCCCGAGAAGTTCCTTACCCTCACCGGAGTTGGGGGAACCCGTTCCCGCATACCCCGGGGCCTATGTGTTCATTGATTGGGGTGCCGGGAGTGGGATGAGAGAGGTGGAAGTTTCTGAGGAGTTCCACTCTGCTGTGTTGCTGGGCGCTGAATTGGGGACCCTTGTCTCCTATTATGCCCCTGCTGAGGATGCCCCCTCGCAAACCTCTGGACCCCCAAGGTACTGTGTGCAGATGTGGGTTTCATATCTGGGCAGCCTGGGAAGGGAGAGGGTGGAGTGGAAGTGCAAGGTCCTCCTTCTTCAGGGAAAGGAGAAGAGACCCCGTTGCTTGTAAAGGTAAATGATGTATGTTCCAATGATGCTACACCTTTACCTGTTGAATGTAAAGTTGATAATGATGACAATGTATTACCAATACTGGTGGTCACTCGCAGTGCTGCAAGGGCTGCAAAGGTACAGGCTTGGGTCGCAGAACAGCAGGAGGAGGTCTCTGGGCCCCCTCCTTGTTCTGACCCAGTGGACTCCACCTCTGTTGGGCCTCAGCAGCTGTCCTCGTTTGCCACAGGATTGCTTGCTGGGACTTGTGGTTCAGCCTTTGAAGCAGCACTGCAGACAGACCAAACACTGGCACAACTCAGGAGTCTAGCTGATAGCCCTCCTGCCGAGAATGGCAAACAAAAGTTTACTGGGACAAAGGGAGACTGTACAGGGGGAGTTTTTCTACAGAGGGGAACGAAGCTGATTTAGGTAACAGGCAGCTTCTGTTACCCAGTCAATTCAGGGTACAGCTACTAAAGGTGGCTCACGAGATTCCCCTAGCAGGTCACTTGGGGATCACTAAGACCCGGGGGCGGTTAATACATAACTTTTATTGGCCTACCATGCTTACGGACATGGCTGATTACAGTCGGTCCTGTTTTACCTTCTAGCGAGTTGGCAAGGTAGGAGATGTACACAGGGCTCCGCTAACACCTTTGCCTGTGATTGACGAACCTTTTAAGAGGGTGGCAGTGGATATTGTTGGGCCTCTAGCCATCCCTAGCAGTTCAGGCAAATGTTTTATTCTGACAGTCGTTGACTATGCCATGCGTTATCTCGAGACGGTGGCTCTCTCCTCCCTCCGGGCAGACAAGGTCACTGATTCTCTGCTGGGAATCTTTATAAGAGTGGGATTCCTGGCTGAACTCATTAGCGATCAAGACCCTCAGTTTGTGTCTGACTTGATGCATGATCTCTGTCAGAAAATACAGATGATGCATATCATGGCCAGTCCTTATCATCCACAGACGAATGGCTTGTGCAAGAGTTTCAATGGTACCCTGAAACAAACATTGCGCACCTTTGTCGAGTCCCAGGGTAAGGACTGAGAAAGATATCTGCCTCATCTGCTGTTTGCTTACAGAGAGGTGCCCCAGGAGTCCACAGCCTTTTCACCATTTGAACTGCTGTATGGACGGAGGGTCAGAGGACCCCTGGACCTAATCCGTGAGACCTGGGAGGGAAAGATTGCCGATCCGGAGGACTCGGTTGTAGATTATGTCCTAAGATTCCAGGATAAAATGGAGACATTGGTGGGGATTGTGCAGGAAAACCTGACCCAGGCCCAGACCAGGCAGAAATGTTGGTATGACCGCAATGCTAGGGAGCGGACATATAACGTTGGTCAGCTGGTGTATGTTCTGCTTCCCTTGCGGCAGAACAAACTAAAAGCAGCATGGGATGGGGCGTACCCCATCACCCAGCGTCTGAATGATGTCACTTACCTAGTCAGGTTGGGAGAAGGGAGTAGACGGCAGAAGGCCTTTCATGTGAACATTATCAAAGTCCATCATGAGCGCATAGCTGGTCTGCAGCAGGCCGGATCCTGAAGAGGCTGACCCACTCCTAGACCTGTTAGCTGACACCAGGGGGGTAAACTCCTGATAACCCCCAATCTTACACCCTGCACAGGTACCTGGGCTGAAGGAAGCGCTGGCAGTACATGGTAGCCGGTTTACAAGGAAACCTGGGTGGACAGACCTTGCTGTCCACCAGGTGGACACTGGGGCACATCCCCCCATTAAACAGTCGGCCTATCGCGTCTCTCTGGAGGTGCTGGCCGTCATGAAGAGGGAGGTGGAGGAAATTCTGCAGCTAGGGGTGATTCAGAAGTCCCATAGTACCTGGGCGTCCCCAGTGGTCCTGGTCCCCAAAAAGGATCAGACGACCAGGTTCTGTGTGGACTACTGAAAGCTGAATGCTATCACCACTGCAGATGCCTACCCCATGCCCCGGATCGATGAGTTGTTAGAGCCTATATCACGATCATGGATCTAAATAGAGGATACTGGCAAATTCCTCTGGCCCCTGAAGCTCGGGAAAAGTTTGCCTTCATCACCCCATTTGTTTGAATTTACCATCATGCCGTTTGGGATGAAGAACACCCCAGCTACCTTCCAGAGGGCCATCAATGACTTACTGGAGGGGCTGGAAACCTTTGCTGTGGCCTACCGGGATGACATCGTTGTGTTCAACCCTACCTGGGAGAAACACCTGGTGCACCTTTCACGGGTCCTGGACCAACTGACAGCTGCCAATCTGACTGTAAAGCCCAGTAATTGTCAGATCGGTGGAGGAGGAGCCACTCTGAGACCGAGACATCCTGGTGGAGGCCATCCTGGCCTGGCCCACTCCTCAAACCAAGAAGAAGGTTATGTCATTCTTGGGGACAGCCGGCTACTATAGGAGGTTTGTAGGTAACTATAGTAGCCTAGCAAAACCTTTGACTGACCTAATCAAAAATAAACTACCCAAAGTGGTGTCTTGGACACCAGAATTTGAAAGGGCATTTCAGGCCCTGAAGGAGGCGCTGGCCAGCGCCCCTGTGCTAGAGGCTCCATGCTTCACCCGCCTTTTTCTAGTGCAGGCTGATGCCTCTGCCTATGGGTTGGGTGCAGTCCTGAGCCAAGTGGATGACGCTGGAGAGGAACACCCCATCCTCTATCTGAGCCGGAAGCTGCTTCCCAGGGAAGTAGCATACGCCACGTTTGAAAAGGACTGTCTTGCGATCTTGTGAGCTCTCTAAAAGTTGCAAACATACCTTTATGGGAGGCACTTCACTGTGATCACCGATCACAATCCCTTGAGCTGGCTAAATCTGGTTGTTGGGGGGGCGTGGCCTGAAGTGGCATGGCATAGGGAGTCCTGACCGAGAGGTCCTGCACACATTAATCCTCTTACACAGAATCCTCAGGCAATCCTGGTTATTTTTAACCTGCTTTCCGGTCTCAACATACCACACACCCCGCAGACGATGATGCCGCCTCTAAAACGGGTGTCCGAGGCATTGCACGAGCTAGACAAATTTTGCCACGAGGAGCGGGAGGCCGTGAAGAAACATGGCGCCGAGGCCCCATCTACGTCTGTAAGCTCCGGCGCAGATACCGACAGAGTACCAGAGGCCATCTCCCACTGCCAATCTACTCTCACCTCTAAATTAGATGAGGTGAAGATAGACATATCTCTTCTGCGCCAAGATCTGCAGAAAGTGCGAGAAAGAGTGACAGAGATGGAGAGACGCATCAGCCAAGTGGAGGATGATGTCCATCCATTGCAGCTCTCCACAGAGCAGCTACAGCAACAACTCCACACCCTTGTGCAGAAGCAGGACGACATGGAGAACTGGCTGAGATGCTGCACTCTCCGGTTTGTTGGCCTGCCGTAGGGTGCAGAAGGTATGGACCCCTCCACCTTTCTTGAGCAGCTGTTAATTACTACTTATGGGAGAGAGGCCTTCTCCACCTCTTTCATTGTGGAAAGTGCGAACCGCTTGGCCTCCAAGCCTCCCCATAGCATGCCCCGCCATGCACATTCATCGCAATATTTATGAATTATAGGGACAGGGACACAGTGCTCTGGCTTACACGCACGAAGGGCAACATACCTTTCCGCAACCTGCAGATGTCAGTGTACCCGGACTTCTCCGCAGAGATCCAAAGATCCAGAGTCTGTCATCACCTGGCTGGAACACCGCGAGGGAGCAAATGGACCTCCGTCATGATCCATGCCTACCCACGAGTTGCAAAGTTCTCTCTACAATGGCGCCCTCACAACATTTCTACTGGCTTCATCGTCCATGATTGCATGTAAGGTACTTTTCTCTTTCTACCCTTTTCGAATTGCCCCCATTTCAAACTTGACTTGGGCATATAGGAGCTCCCTGTATTGTCCCCCCCCCCACATGTACCATGGCCCTATTGTTTGTTCCCTGTTTTCATCACGGGCCCTGTGTCATGGAACGACTGTACACCACAGTCAAACCCCCTTTGTCACCGCAAGCTTTGCAGCGATTGTTCGCCCCCAGCTGCATTGAGGCAGTGTTAACACTTTGCTTTGTTGTTCTGTCACGGATTACCACTCAAGCCAAGTTTCCCTGGCCAGCATCCACCCACGGATCAAAATTAAACATTTGGAAATGGGTCCCTTTCTGCTGGTCCAGTGCAAGTTTATCGAGGAACTCTAACTCAAAACTTTTTTTTCTTAAATTAACTCTTTTGTTTATGTTAAGGTTTTAGTTATGCTCCAGGCGTTTGTGGAATTTTTCAGACTGTATACACATTTACTACACACTGAAGAGAGTACTGACAAACTGTCGAACTTTACACCACTGCAAATATATGCATTGAGGGTTTATGCCCTTGTTCTGTACACGACCTACTGTGCTAATATGGCTGTTAGTGAGATACCGTTGTGTGGGAACCCAGGGCTGCCGTTAGAGGGTGCCCCGTGTCCTCAGGCTCGTTCTAATGTCCATATAGATCTGATCCTGGGTGTCCGCACGCGTGTACCGCCCCCACAAATGCTATTATGGCCCCGCTTAAGTTGGTGACATGGAACGTCAGAGGTTCTGTCCCACATAAAGTCCATGAAGGTTGTCCTCCTAGAAACTCACCTCACTGGTCAACTACAACTCACACTGAAGAAACCATGGGTGGGCTGGGTATATCAGGCTCCCTACAGCCCTCATTCCAGGGAGGTGGCTGTTCTCATCACCAAACACACGCAATTTCAACTTCTAAAGCTGCGGACGGACCCTCAGGGCAGATATGCGTTCATGCATGTGATGATTAATGGGCTGGAGACTCTACTGCTTGCCTTCTATATCCCCACCCCCCTTCCAATTTGCTTGTATAAATGATGGATTCGATTTTATGGCACAGCACCCAGCTGTCCTAGCTATATGGTTGGGGGACTTCAACATGCTAGTTGACCCCTCCCTAGACAGAACACCCCGAGACCCCCCTGAGATTGATCAACCAGCTCTGACCAGATTTGGCAGGCTGATGCACGAGTTTGCACTGGTGGACACCTGGAGGTATAAGTTCCCCGCTTCTCACGCGTACTCGTAATTCTCTGCCGCTCATTCCACCATGTCGCGGATAAATATATATTTGTGTCCTTCTCACTACTGCCGCGGCTGGTGGGGGCAGGCTTTGGGCCTCGCGTGTTGTCGGATCACTCTCCCTACTGGATAACGCTTGATTCATTTTCACATTCACCCACACATTGGAGACTGAACCCCTTTTGGTTATCCGCCCTTACCGACATAGACTGACTTCAGGACGACTGGTCATCCTTTTTTACATCTAACGAGGGTACTGCATCACTGGGAGCGACCTGGGAGTCTTTTAAACTGCACGCTAGACTGATTTTGACCACCCGCATTTCTAGATACAAAAGATCCTCTAAGCTGGTGTTGCAACAAGTGGAAGCCCACCTGGAATCACTAGAGTGGGCTTGCCAGCTCGACCCTTCCCGGGTAACGTCTCCTCCATGAGGGCACAACACCGCCTGGTCAATCACATACATTTTGAAAAAGCTAAAAGACACATTTTTTTTTCTAAACAACGTACATATGAACATGGGGTGCGGGCTGGCAGGCTTCTGGCCTACCTTGCACACCTAGACCACAGGCCACCGGTGGTGGTGTCCCTGACCGAGCCCTCTGGCTGCCGGATCACTAACCCAACCCTGGTGACTGAGGCATTCCGCACCTTCTTTGCCACACTTTACTCCTCCACAGCACATTATACACAGGACGAGCTGACCACCTTCCTACACCCTATCAATTTCCCCTCACTCTCCCAGGCCCAAGTACAGCAGCTTGAAGCCCCCATCTCCACAGATGATATAGATGAAGCCATAGCTCACCTGGCCACCTCCAAGGCTCCTGGCATCGATGGTCTACCCCTTGAGTTCTACACTCAATTCAGGTCCCTGCTAGTACCAAAACTTCAAAAATTGTATCAACACATCTTTGACTCCTCCGCACTCCCTGATTCCATGAAAGAGGCATTAATTGTCTTAATACCCAAACCTGGTAAAGACCCTTCTCTCCCTCAATCATACCGGCCAATATCCCTCCTACAACTTGACATCAAAATCCTTGCCAAGGTCCTTGCCCTGTGATTAAACAAAGTAATTCTCACCCTAATCCACCCTGATCAGGTGGGCTTTATGCCCAATAAAAACACAGCCTTCAATCTCCGCCGCCTTTTTTTGAACCTGCAGGCTGTCCACGAGTCAGTCGGCTCCACAGTCGTGGTCAGCTTAGACGCAGCCAAGACGCTCGACTCCGTCGAATGGGCCTACCTATGGGAGTGCCTCTGCAGGTATGGCTTTGGCCCCAAATTTATAACCTGAATTCAGCTCTTATACCAGTCCCCAGTAGCCAAGGTCGTAGCAAACGGTAAAATATCTGACCCCTTTCCACTAAACAGGGGCACGCACCAGGGATGCCCTCTTTCCCCGTTGTTATATGCTCTCGCTGTTGAACCATTGGCAATAGCCATTCGGGACCACCCTCAGATCAGGGGTTTGAGATCAGGGCTTCTGGTAGAGACTCAGTCTCTACGCAGATGATATGCTGCTATACTTGGAGGATGCAGGCCCCTCTTTGGAACTCTTTGGAATCATTGGAACTCTTTGAAAGTTTTGGAGCCTTTTTAGGCCTCCAGATTAATTGGGGAAAATCCCAGATCCTGCCCCTAGACTTGGAGGCCCCTGGTGCCAAACAGGCCCTCCTTCCCCTGTCCAGGGCGAGCCAGATTAAGTACCTGGGGGTCTACATCACCCGCTCCCCTCAAGACTACACAAGATTAAACATCGAACCTCTATACGACCTACTCAAAGCTAAGACACAGATATGAGCATGCCTTCCTCTCGGGCTAATGGGTGGCATAAACCTTATGAAAATGGTTCTACTCCCCAAACTACTCTATGCCTTCTGGCACGCCCCAACATACTTACCCCTTCGAATATTTAAAACCAAGGACTCTATCCTCAATTCTTTTATATGGGGAAACTCTAGACACAAGTTAGCTCGGCAGACCTTAAAAAATCCAACAGACCTGGGGGGCACTGCCCTTCCAGACCTATCTATGTACTATCTGGCTGCCCAGTTATCTCACTTTTTCCACTTAGATAAAGAAGACAAACTTAGGTACCTCACCCTGGCCCCCGATCCGCATCACGCACCCATTCCACATTCTATTCAGTGGTGCAAGAACCCCGCCCGAGTTGGGTGGATGTAAGGGCCTGGTGTATCACCACTGTAGGGTATTGGACCTGGCACTGGCAAAGATGAGGGCCTCCCCCGTTCATGCACACTCACCACTGTGGGGTAACACAAGTTTCCCAGAACTACTCTCCCTACCAGATATAGACCTCTGGATTAGACGGGGAATTGTGTACTTGTCACAAGTGATGAACGAGACTGGGGTTAAATCATTTCAGGAGCCAAAATCGACTTTTGATCTGCCCAACAGCATGTTTTTCCACTTCCTCCAGCTCCACCATGCACATCAATGTCAGTACCCTGATCGAACCCCTGACTTGACACCCCTGTATTTGGTGGAGGTCTTCATGGGTGCGGACTCTAAGAAATTAACCTCTATCTGCAATACAAGTCTCACCACACCAACTGTGATGGACATAGCTTACAAATTGAAGGACAGGTGGTTGGCAGACGTGGGTGAGCTGGAGGATGATGAGTGGTCGGATGTGTTGGAGTCCTGTAAGAAGGTCTCCCCCAAGCTCTCTGACAGACTTACACAGCTATATATCATACACAGAGCATACCTGACCCCAACCCATATACGTAGATATAGGCCTCAGTGGGATCCCCTCTGCCCTAGATGTGGGGATCGAGACAGCTCCTTTTTCCACTTGATCTGGACCTGCCCAAACATCCAAGGTTACTGGATGCAGGTGACAAAGTTCCTACATGACCAAATGGGCTCCCCCCTGACACTATGCCCCAAACAATGTATACTGGTGCTACTCCCAGAACAAGAAGAAGACAGACATCATCACACCTTTATGCAGGAAACCTTACAAGTGGCTTAGACCTGATGCACGACTCTTCAGGAGTGGATAGCGATGGTCAATCAATCACTACCCTATAAACGGGTGCTATATAAGCACAGAAACCGCCCAATGAAATATCATAAAATTTGGGACAGGTGGCTAGACTCGCTCGCCACCCCCTCGGAGACGGACCAGGATCCTGAACTGCAATAATGGCCCTGGCCGGGCCCTTATAAACGCAGGTCGGGAAATGTTGACACAACTTGCAGGAGGTGTAATCATCACTGCAATGAGAAAAGAGATGACGGTACTCCGGATTAAGCGGTGAAAAGCAGTGTAGGCTTTATTGTAAAACTTACTGCATGGTGTAAAATGAATCCATAATTCCAACGAATGCACAAATACAAATCCAGTCACAGAACAAACAGGTACAAGATGAGATAGACGCGTTTCACAAATCTATGTTTGCTTAACCACTTCCCGCCCGGCGTATAGACAAATGACATCCGGGTGGGTGGTTCATTATCCTGATTGGATGTCTATTGACGTCCTCAGGATAATCCGTGATCGCGCGCCCCTGGAGGGCTGACCCACCCCATTACCGACCGAGGTAAAAGGCTTCCGTGGACCAATCACGGCTGATTATAGTGTAAATAGGAAGAGCCGTTTATCGGCTTTTCCTCTGCTCAGGTCTGCAGACCTGAGCAGCAGAGAGCCGATCAGCTGCTCTGCTGATGAGGGGGGCTGCGCTGAATGTTTATCAGCGCAGTCATCCTCAGGATCACCCCACTGGACCACCAGGGAGCCGATTAGGACCACCAGGGAGCCCCCCCGGACATCGCAAGGAGGCCACCCAGGACCACCAGGGAAGGAACATGGAAGCCGCCCAGGACCACCAGGGAGCCCCCACTAGACCACCAGGTAAGGGCAATATAGTGCACTGTATGTGCACTGTAGGGATGGCACTGTGCCCATATATGATGTCTGCCAGTGCCATCCCTAACAGTGCTTGTTGCACCAGTGCCCACCACTGGCACCTATCAGTGACCACCTGTGCCACCTATCAGTGCCCACCTGTGCCACGTAAAAGCACCCACCTGTGCCACCTAAAAGTGCCACCTATCAGTGCCCATCAGTGCCCAGTGCCACTTATCAGTGCCGCCTATGAGTGTCCATCAGTGCCGCATATCAGTGCCATGTATCAGTGCCCCTCAGTGTTGCTTGTCAGTGCTGCCCATCAGTGCTGCATATGTGCCCCATCATCAGTGCAACCTTATCAGTGCCACCTCATCAGTGCCAATCTGTACTGCCTCCTCAGTGCCTGTCAGTCTAGCCTCATCAGTGCCCATCAGTGTAGCCACATAAGTGCCCGTCAGTGAAGGAAAAAAATGCACTTTATACAAAGTTTTGTAACAGAAACAAAGAAAATGTTTGTTTTTTTCAAAAATTTTTTTTTATAGCGCAAAAAATAAAAACTGCAAGGGTGATCAAATACCACCAAAAGAAGGCTCTATTTGTGGGAACAAAAGAATAAAAAGTTTGTTTTGATAAAGCGTCGCACGACCGCGCAAGTCTCATTCAAATCGCAACAGCACTGAAAGGTGAAAATTGGTCTGGGCGGGAAGTGTTCTAAGTGCCCGGTATTGAAGTGGTTAATCATTATGACTAAGCGAACATAGATTCATGAAACGTGTCTATCTCATCTTGTACCTGTTTGATCTGTGACTGGATTTGTATTTGTGCATTCGTTGGAATTCATTTTACACCATACAGTAAGTTTTCCAATAAAGCCTACACTACTTTTCACCGCTTAATCCGGAGTGCCGTCATCTCTTTTCTCATTATTTGTTGCACAGCCCACGGCCTGGATGGAGCACCTGCTATCAGCGGTAGGTGATTAGCCCTTACCTGGGAGCGGTTGTCTGTCTGACTATTTGACTAATTATCACTGCAGCCACTGTTGCTGCCCTTTATAAACCATACTGTTGTGTACTAGATACATATATGCATTGCCGAAATACGTTTATTTGAATGTTCCTATACTAGATGTACTGCATGCAGATGCTTCACACTTGTGAGCATTTGCAATGCTCTTACTTTTTATGTACCTCTTCTTCGATTACAATAAAAGTCTGTTGAATTAAAAAAAAAATTGTGTTGCTGGGGAGAATGGCAAGCTACTTCGTTGGAGCTTAATGCTTCAGCAATATGATTTCACCATCCAGCATAAGAAAGGCAGTGCCCATGGCAATGCTGATGGGCTGCCACAACAAGCTGAGCCCATAGGAGTTGGTTGCGTGAGGAGGGGAACTGCATTCCCCTCCCATGCAACCCTCTAAGGGGGAGATGTAATGATATCACGTGTGAGACACAAAACTGGCACCATTGTGACACAAGTATGCCATGACAGTTTTAACTTAACCACTTGCCGACCGCCGATCGGCGATTGACGGCGACAAAGTGGCTCGTTCCCGCAAATCGCCGTCATACGACGGCGGCTGCGGGAACGTGTATAGTGAGCGCGCGCGCGCCGCCGGAGGCGCGCCCGCGCACTCACTGTGTCCAGGGGGGGCCAGGGAGTGGGTGCGGCGGCTTCGATTGCCGCCGGCCACCCGCGATGCCCCCCCCGGAGCGAATGAGCGGAGGTCCGTGTATGTAAACACGGACCTCCGCTCTGTGTGAGGGGGAAGGGCTGTGATCACAGCCTTCCTTTACGTGAAGGCTGTGATAACTTCCCTTCCCCTGTTAGGGCATCCCCCATACAGTTAGAACACGCCCAGGGAACATAGTTAACCCTTAGCGCGCCCCCTGCAGGTTAACCCCTTCACTGCCAATGACATTTACACAGTAATCAGTGCATTTTTATAGCACTGATCGCTGTATAAATGCCAATGGTCCCAAAAAAGTGTCAAAATGTTCCGCCATGTCCGCTGAAATATCGCAGTACCGCAAAAAATCGCAGATCGCCGCCATTTTTAGTAAAAAATTAAAAACCCCAAAAATGAATTCTCATCATCCGTAAACGCGACCACTTTTGCGCAAACCAATCAATAAACGCCGATTGCGATTTTTTTTATCGCAAATATGAGGAAGAATATAAATCGGCCAAAAACGGTGAAAAAAAATGTTTTTTTATATTTTTTTTTTGGATTTGTATTTTAGGAAAAAGTAAGAAATTTGGGTTTTTTTGCAAAATTGTCGCTCTTCTTTTGTTTATAGCGGCGATCAGAAATGACGCAGCGGTGATCAAATACCACCAAAAGAAAGCTCTGTTTGTGGGAAAAAAAGGACGCAAATTTCGTT
>BLSH010481317.1:216077-244316 GCA_018402905.1 Glandirana rugosa
AAATGTTTATCCGAACGGGTTTGTAGGGGGTCTGAAAACCCTCAGACAATCTTCTGGACCGTAAGGATTCAACAACCCTCCCCCTTACTCCTCACTCCCCAAAGAATTGGTGAAGTTGGGGCCTTCCTAAAGGTCGAAATCCTGGCCTCGGGAAAAACGCTAAGCCCCGACGCAGCGAAATTGACTGTTAACGCGCCAGCACGCTGCAACATGGGTTTGCTTTAAACGCAGGAAAAAAAGGGTGTTTGTCTCGAAAGAAAACCACCATAAACTAGTGGCGACGCAGTAAAGACTAGCGGCGATATTTGTTTTCTTCTCGCTGTTAAAACGTTTTTTTGGGTTTAAAGCAAATTTCGTTTGGGTACAACGTCGCACGACCGCGCAATTGTCAGTTAAAGCGACGCAGCCCCGAATCGCAAAAAGGGCTCCGGTCCTAAAGCTGGAAATCCTTCCGGGGTTGAAGTGGTTAAGAAACCCCTCACTCCTCATTCCCCCTCCCAACAACTTAGGAATGCCAGGTCTTCTAACAGACTCCCAAAAGTCTGGGGGATGTTTGGGCAAGCCTATTTGTAAACCAATAAATCAGATACCTTAAAGGACAGCACAGAAGATCTCAGATAAGGGAGAGAGCTATAATTTTCTTCAGAACAGCTTTGACCTTCCAGTAACCCTAAAGCAACATGAAAAGGTAGAAAATATACCCACGGTTCATAACTCCAGATAGAAACGTGACATACAGTATCTCACAAAAGTGAGTACACCCCTCACATTTTTGTAAATATTTTATTATATCTTTTCATGTAACAACACTGATGAAATTACACTTTGCTACAATGTAAAGTATTGAGTGTACAGCTTGTAAACAGTGTAAATTTGCTGTCCCCTCAAAATAACTAAACACACAGCCATTAATGTCTAAACCGCTGGCAACAAAAGTGAGTACACCCCTAAGTGAAAATGTCCAAATTGGGCCCAATTAGCCATTTTCCCTCCCTGGTGCCATGTGACTCGTTAGTGTTACAAGGTCTCAGGTGTAAATAGGGAGCAGGTGTGTTAAATTTAGTGTTATCGCTCTCACTCTCTCATACTGGTCACTGGAAGCTCAACATTGCACCTCATGTCAAAGAACTCTCTAAGGATCTGAAAAAAGAGTTGTTGCTCTACATAAAGATGGCCTAGGCTATAAGAAGATTGCCAAGACCCTGAAACTGAGCTGCAGCATGGTGGCCAAGACCATACAGCAGTTTAACAGGACAGGTTCCACTCAGAATAGGCCTCGCCATGGTTGATCAAAGAAGTTGAGTGCAAGTGCTTAGCGTCATATCCAGAGGTTGTCTTTGGGAAATAGACGTATGAGTGCTGCCAGCATTGCTGCAGAGTAGAGATGAGCCGAACACCCCCCAGTTCAGTTCGCACCTGAACATGCGAACAGACAAAAAGTTTGGGTGAACATCTGAACACCATTAAAATCTATGGGACCCGAACATGAAAAATTAAAAGTGCTAATTTTTAAGGCTTATATGCAATGTTATTGCCCTAGAAAGTGTATGGGGACCCGGGTCCTGTCCTAGGGGACATGTATCAATAAAAAAAAAAGGTTTTAAATCAATCGTTTTTTCAGGAGCAGTGATTTTAATAATACTTAAAGTGAAAAAAAAAAGAAAAAATCCTTTAAATATTGTGCCTGGGGGGTGTCCTTACTCTGTGTGTAAAGGGGTACACCTTTGTGAGGTGTAGAACATAGCCAGAGCAAAATGACATTTCCATAGGAAAAATTGTCCTATAAAATTGCAGTTGTAATGTATTGCCGGTTTCCGGCAATATACAAAAAATCACTGAAAAAATCGCGTCTGGTTTGGATATTAATTGATGTGGGGTTCCCCCTAAAATCCAAACCAAACCCATATCCGTGCATGTAGCCCCGGCCGGTTAGGATGGGGGGGCGGGCGAGCGGCCCCCCCTCCTGAACCGCACCAGGCTACATGCCCTCAACATGTGGAGTATGGATGCTTTGGGGGAGGGGGGCTCTGCCCCCCACCTTAAAGCACCTTGTCCCCATGTTGATGGGGAAAAGAGCCTCTTCCCCACAAGCCTGGCCGGTGCTTGTGGAGGTCTGCAGGCGGGGGGGCTTATCAGAATCTGGAAGGCCCCTTTAATAAGGCCCCCAGATCCCGCCTCCTCCATGTGAATAGGTATGGGGTACATTGTACCCCTACCCATTCACCAAAAAAAAGGAGTGTAGTGTTACAAAAAAAGAGGCAGTTTTTGACAAGTCCTTTATTGTGTAAAATAGCTCTTTTCTTCTTTCTTCTTTTTTCTTTCTTCCTCCATCTTCTCCTGACCCGGTCCTTCTTCTGGTCTTCTGCTTCTTCTTTTAGTCTTCTTGCTTCCTCTCTTTGTCTTCAATCTTCATCTTCTTCTTCTTTCACCGCCGCTGCTCTCCCCCCTGCTGCAGCCTGGCCCCTGCGTGTCTCCCAGAATGGGCGTAAATGGGTGACCCGCTCCCTCTGCCATCGCATGACGTCATAAGGGGTGGCGGGTTCACTCGGTTATGTCACTAGGTGGCAATGAAAGAAGAAGTAAGAAGAAGATGAAGATTGAAGGCGAAGAGAGGAAGCAAGAAGACTAAAAGAAGAAACGGAAGACCAGAAGAAGGACCGGGCCAGGAGAAGATGGAGGAAAAAAGAAGAAAATAGCTATTTTACACAATAAAGGACTTGTCAAAAACTGCCTCTTGTTTTTTTTAACACTACACTACTTTTTTGGTGAATGGGCAGGGGTGCAATGTACCTCATACCTATTCACATGGGGGGGGGTCGGGATCTGGGGGCCCCCTTATTAAAGGGGGCTTCCAGATTCTGATAAGCCCCCTGCCTGCAGACCCCCACAACTACCGGCCAGGGTTGTGGGGATGAGGCCCTTCTCCCCATCAACATGGGGACAAGGTGCTTTGGGGGCGACCTCAAAGCATCCTCCCCATGTTGAGGGCATGTGGCCTGGTATGGTTTGGACGGGGGGGGGGGGCACTCGCTCGTCCCCACCCCCTTCTGCCATGCCAGGGCTGCGTGCACGGATAAGGGTCTGGGTTGGATTTTGGGGGGGCCCACCCGACCCCACCCGACCCCACCCCATTTTTTTAAAAAAATTGGCGCGGGGTTCCCCTTAAAATCCAGACCAGACCTGAAGGGCCTGATCTGGATTTTGGGGGGACCCCACGTCATTTTCTTTTTTTTAAATGGTGCGGGGTTCCACTTAAATTCCATACCAGACGTGAAGGGCCTGGTTTGGATTTTGGGGAGTCCCCACATCATTTTTTTTTTTAATTTTGGCACGGGGTTGTGATAAAATCCCCTAGTCAAAAAGGTGGCGAAAAATTGGGCATTGGGTGCTGGTGGTGCCAGAACACTGTAACCCCTTGCAGTTACTCTTGTTGGACGGAGGAACTGGGCCTGATGTTGTAAATTATTTTACAAATTGTGACGAAAGCCCCCAGTCAAACAGGTGGGGAAAAATTGGGCCTTGGGTGCTGGCGGTGCCAGAACACTGTAACCCCTTGCAGTTACTTATGTTGGACGGAGGAACGGGACCTGCTGTTGTAAATTTGTTTAACCACCTAAGGCCCAGAGCCCTTTTTTACACTTGTTGTTTACAAGTTAAAATGATTTTTTTTGCTAGAAAATTACTTAGAACCCCCAAGCATTATATATATTTTTTCAAACACCCTAGAGAATAAAATGGCTATTGTTGCAATACTATTTGTCACAGGGTATTTGCTCAGCGGTCTTTCAAATGCAATTTTTTTGGAAAAAAATTTGCTTTTTGAGTTAAAAAATAAGACAACATTAAAGTTAGCCCAATTTGTTTGTATATTGTGAAAGAGGATGTTACGCAGAGTAAATAGATACCATAAATGTTACAGTTGAAAATTGCGCAAACACTTGCGGAATGGCGACAAACTCCGGTACTTAAAAATCTCCATAGGCGAAGCTTTAAAACATTTTAACGGTTACCAGGTTAGAGGTGCAGAGGAGGTATTTTGCTAGAATTACTGCTCACACTCTGGCAATCGCAGCGATACCTCACAAGTGTGGTTAGAACACAGTTTTCATATGCTGGTGTGCCTTAAGTATGCATGTTCTTTGCTGCACGTGACGGTGGCGCTTTAATTTTTTTTTACATTTTTTTATTTATTTTATTTTATTTTTTTTTAACACTGTTTGTTTAAAAAAAAATCTGTTCACTTTTATTGCTATCACAAGGAATGTGAACATCCCTTGTGATAGTAATATATGGTGACAGGTACTCTTTATGGAGGGATGGGGGGTCTAAAAGACCCCCCCATCCCTCCTTTGCACTTCACAGTATTCAGATCGCCAAAAACGGCGATTCTGAATACTGTCATTTTTTTTAAAACCTGCGCCGTCTGCCGCCGAGTAAACCAGAAGTGACGTTGTGATGTCGCTTCTGGAAATGTACGAAGGAGTACTGATTGAAGCCGATTTCGGCATCCACAGGGACTCAACACAGCAGCCAGAGGTGTCGGATTGGAGCTCCGGTCTCCTGGTGGGACGGGAGACCAGAGAAGAGCGGCAGGCGGTGGCGGGAGGGGGGATGGCCCCTCCAGCTCCCTGGGATAAAGACCAAGTGGCTTCCGAGCCAGATCGGCCATCATCACCGGATAGCTAGCCACCTGCTCTCAAAAACGGTACTGGGGTATAGCCTGTAGCTGCAGGCTATACCCCGATACATCCACATTAAACCTGCCACAGTTTATAAACGGCGATTCGCGTAAGGTGGTTGCAAATTGTGATGACATGCCCCAGTCAAACAGGTAGTGAAAAATTGGGCTTTGGGTGTTGTCGTGCCAGAACACTGTAACCCCTTGCAGTTACTTTTGTTGGGCGCAGGAACGGGCCCTGCTGTTGTAAATTAGTGTAACCACTTAACGCGAATCGCTGTTTATAAACGGTGGCTGCTTTAAGTGGAAATATTAGGGTATAGTCTGCAGCTACAGGCTATACCCTGGTACTGTTCTTTAGAGCAGGCGGCCGGCTATCCATTGATAACAGCTGATCTGGCTTGGGAGCCGCTTGGTCATTATCCCAGGCAGCGAGAGGGGACATCCCCCTCCCGCCGCCGCTCCTCTCCGGCCTCCTGTCCCACCGGGAGACAGGATCTCCGATCCGGCATGTCCGCCGGCTGTGTGGAGTCCCTGTGGAAGCCGAAATTGGCTTAGATCGGGACTCCTTCATACATTTCTGGAAGCAACCTTACAACGTCACTTCCGGTGTACTCGACGGTTAACGACGCCAGTTTTAAAAAAATGACAGCATTCGGAATCACAGTTTTTGGTGATCTGAAAACTGTGAAGTGTAAAGGAGGGATGAGGGGTCTTTTAGACCCCCCATCTCTCCATAAAGAGTACCTGTCACCATATATTACTATCACAAGGGATGTTTACATTCCTTGTGATAGCAATAAAAGTGATCAGATTTTTTTTTTTTTAAAGGAACAGTGTTAAAAGAAAAAACAAAATAAAATAAATAAAAAAAAAAATTAAAGGGCCTCCGTCCCCACGAGCTCGTGCAGCAAAGAAAATGCACACGTAAGTGGCACCTGCATATAAAAACGGTGTTCAAACCACACATGTGAGGTATCGCTGCGATTGCCAGAGCATGAGCAATAATTATAGCAAAAGACCTCCTCTGCACCTCTAACCCGGTAACCGTTATAAAATTTTAAAGCGTCACCTATGGAGATTTTTAAGTACCAGAGTTTGTCGCCATTCCGCGAGTGTGCGCAATTTTCAGCCATAACATGTATGGTATCTATTTACTCGGCGTAACATCCTCTTTCACAATATACAAAAAATTGGGCTAACTTTACTGTTGTCTTATTTTTTAACTCAAAAAAGTGATTTTTTTAAAAAAAAGCGCTTTAAAGACCGCTGAGCAAATACCATGTGACAAAAAGTATTGCAACAATCGCCATTTTATTCTCTAGGGTGTTTGAAGAAAATATATATAATGTTTGGGGGTTCTAAGTAATTTTCTTTATAAAAAAAACTGATTTAAACGTGTAAACAACAAATGTAAAGAAAGGGCTTCGGGGGTTAAGGGGCTAAAAACTGTATATATTTTAAGACACCACGTCAAGTGTACGATATACCGTATGTACAGATATATAGTGTACACTCAATACGCTGTGTGTATATATATATATATAAACCAGGCTGCCAGGCTGTATATATTTTAATACACCACGTCAAGTGTACTATATACCGTATGTACAGATATATAGTGCACACTCAATACGCTGTGTGTATGTATATATATATATATATTTATATATACACCAGGCTGTATATATATATCTATATCTATATATATATATATATACCAGGCTGTATATATTTTAATACACCACGTCAAGTGTACTATATACCTTATGTACATATATATAGTGCACACTCAATACGCTGTGTATATATATATATATATAATTTTTTTTCCCCCTACACTAACGTGTCTGCACTAACTGACAGATTTTAGATTTCTACCTATCTATCTAGTTAGCTATCTATCTTTTGTATTTTTTTTCTATTTTTAAACAAACTTTTTGAAGCTAGCTAGCTACACTGCCTGTTTTCAGGAACCTAAGCTCTCAGTCTAACTCCACCACCGCTGCCAACACACTGCATAGAGCCGCTGTACAAGCAGCTTTATATAGTGTGGGGCGTGGATTGAGGCTGCTGTGCAGTGATTCCCTAAAGGCACCCTGCCTTTAGCCAATCACAGCAGGCCGCCCGCTGATTGGCCATGATTGGGTCATGTGCATGCTTTGGCCAATCAGCGGGCAGTATTATGCCACCATTTGAATGCATTATGGGGCGTGCAAAGTTGCCATGAACGCCCCATAATGTTTGGGAAAACCCGAATGATCGAACGTTCGACCCGAACATTGAGCTCATCCCTACTGCAGAGGTTGAAGGGGTGGGGGTCAGCCTGTCAGTGCTCAGACTATACGCCGCGCACTGCATCAAATTGGTCTGCATGGTTGTCTTCCCAGAAGGAAGCCTCTTCTAAAGATGATGCACAAGAAAGCCTGCAAACTGTTTGCTGAAGACAAGCAGACTAAGGACATGGATTACTGAAACCATGTCCTGTGGTCTGATGAGACCAAGATAAGCTTATTTGGTTCAGATGGTGTCAAGCGTGTGTGGCGGCAACCAGGAGATTAGTAAAAAGAAAAGTGTGTCTTGCCTACAGTCAAGCGTGGTGGTGGGAGTGTCTTGGTCTGGGACTACATGAGTGCTGCCAGCACTGGGGAGCTACAGTTCAATGAGGGAACTATGAATGCCAACATGTACTTTGACATACTGAAGCAGAGCATGATCCTCTCCTTTAGGGCCGCAGGACAGTATTCCAACATGATAACGACCCCAAACACACCTCCAAGATAACCGCTGCCTTGCTAAAGAAGCTGAGGGTAAAGACGGTGTACTGGCCAAGCATGTCTCCAGATCTAAACCCTATTGAGCATCTGTGGGGCATCCTCAAACGGAAGGTGGAGGAGTGCAAGGTCTCTAACATCCACCAGCTCTGTGATGTTGTCATGGAGGAGTGGAAGAGGACTCCAGTGGCAAACTGTGAAGCTCTGTTGAACTCCATGCCCAAGAGGGTTAAGGCAGTGCTGTAAAATAATGGTGGCCACACAAAGTATTGACTTTTTGGGCCCAATTTGGACATTTTCACTTAGGGGTGTACTCACTTTTGTTGCCAGCAGTTTAGACATTAATGACTGTGTGTTGAGTTATTTTAAGGGGACAGAAAAATGTACACTGTTATACAAGCTGTACACTCACTACTTTACATTGTAGCAAAGTGTCATTTCTTCAGTGTGGTCACATGAAAAGATATAATAAAATATTTACAAAAATGTTAGGGGTGTACTCACTTTTGTGAGAAACTGTATTAATAAAAAGTGTACAGGGTGGGCCATTTATATGGATGCACCTTAATAAAATGGGAATGGTTGGTGATATTAACTTCCTGTTTGTGGCACATTAGTATATGTGAGGGGAGAAACTTTTCAAGATGGGTGGTGACCATGGTGACCATTTTGTAGTCGGCCATTTTGAATCCAACTTTTGTTTTTTCAATAGGAAGAGGGTCATGTGACACATCAAACTTATTGGGAATTTCACAAGAAAAACAATGGTGTGCTTGGTTTTAACATAACTTTATTCTTTCATGAGTTATTTACAAGTTTCTGACCACTTATAAAATGTGTTCAATGTGCTGCCCATTGTGTTGGATTGTCAATGCAACCCTCTTCTCCCACTCTTCACACACTGATAGCAACACCGCAGGAGAAATGCTAGCACAGACTTCCAGTATCCGTAGTTTCAGGTGCTGCACATCTCGTATCTTCACAGCATAGACAATTGCCTTCAGATGACTCCAAAGATAAAAGTCTAAGGGGGTCAGATCGGGAGACCTTGGGGGCCATTCAACTGGCCTACGACGACCAATCCACTTTCCAGGAAACTGTTCATCTAGGAATGCTTGGACCTGACACCCATAATGTGGTGGTGCACCATCTTGCTGGAACTATGATGTCGGTGTTGCTGGCCATCAAGTCGGCTTTGGAGGAATGGCGGTACCTCCTGGAAGGAGCAGCTCACCCGGTATTGGTTTTTAGTGACCATAAAAAACATTAAAAAAACATATGCTGTGAAGATACGAGATGTGCAGCACCTGAAACTACGGATACTGGAAGCCTGTGCTAGCATTTCTCCTGCGGTGTTGCTATCAGTGTGTGAAGAGTGGGAGAAGAGGACAATCCAACACAATGGGTAGCACATTGAATACATTTTATACGTGGTCAGAAACTTGTAAATAACTCATGAAAGAATAAAGTTACGTTAAAGCCACACCATTGTTTTTCTTGTGAAATTCCCAATAAGTTTGATGTGTCACATGACCCTCTTCCTATTGAAAAAACAAAAGTTGGATTCAAAATGGCCGACTTCAAAATGGCCACCATGGTCACCACCCATCTTGAAAAGTTTCCCCCCTCACATATACTAATGTGCCACAAACAGGAAGGTAATATCACCAACCATTCCCATTTTATTAAGGTGTATCCGTATAAATGGCCCACCCTGTATATCTGTCTGCAGGAAGGCATACCGATCAAAATGAACTTAAACATTGATGAATTCACTTATAAGGGAACCCACTGATAGTTTATCCTCTTCCCAGGGTCACAGAAAGCGACACGCCTGTCATGTATAGGCTTGTCTTGATGCACTGAGGCCGCTGAACTCAAATTCTCTAATGGTGAATTTGCATGATAATTCAATCCCGAGATATGGTTTTATACTGCGAATTGCATATTAGGGAAGATTGTTATTCCACGGTCTGGCCTGGACAGCCCACAGGCCCTCCTTACCCATGTGAGTGGTCAGGGACATATGGACCCACCCCTTTACACCCAGAGAAAAAGGGAATGTGAAGGACAGCTCTCAGTTCTCACCTTACCATCAAAGAACAAACATCCGAGAACCCATGGACTCATCATCGAATCTCTGATTGATCACAGACATTTATAAGCAAGTAACTTTCCATTCTGTCTTATGTCTTTGCTGCTGTATATTATGTCTCTTATTGCTTTGTAACAGCATTTTTCTGTAAATATTTTACTGCACCGAACTTGACCTTTTCATTATTAAACCTAATTCTGAAAAGTGTTAACCTTGTCCCTAAAGCTCTTAATGCAAGCTATAACTAATCTGTTCCTTTGAAGAGCGCTACTGTTTAAGATAACTCATCTGAATATTCCTGTCTGTGGTGACAGCATGTGTTACAGGTGGTTATTCTAAAATCATAAGTGGTATTGCTAAAATCCGGATCTTCTGGCCGGCATCCAGAAGTGGTGGCAGAGAAAGGGTTAATTGCTTGAATTAGCCCAGTAACAATCGCTCTCAGGCGGCTGGCACTTAGACGGTGGTCCCGCAAGCTGGGAAATCTTTGTGCTGAGAATGGCATTGTTATGTTAGTGACAAGCGCGGTGTGGGCTCAATTGGTCCTCTGTCACCGGTGAGTGAGGAGGGCAGTGATCTGATACCCATGTTCGTCTCAGAAACCTCTACAGGTGTTTATACAAATGACTATGTGTATAAAGTGGAAAACTCTTCATCAGGACTGAAGATTTACACCGAGATTGTGTTACAAGATGTTCCATGCAAAATGTAAGTAGATTCAGGGTGTGCATATTCCTTGATTTCAGAAGAAACTTTTACCTCATTATGGCCTCACAATGCTCCTTCGATAGCACCCTGTGATATCCATTTGGTAGACTACAACAAACAAGTTGTGGAAGTTAAGGGTGCTTGCTTTGTACCAGTGAAATATGGAAATTTCAGAGAATGCTTGCGCTTAATAATTACTAAGGGACAAAGAGCAAGTTTGCTGTATAGAGAGTGGTTTGCACCCCTTGGAATTTCCTTATTGTGAGTTCATAACGTATCTCCAGTTACTCTACAGAATGTGATAGAGGAGTGCAGTTTTTGAAGAAGGCCTCGGCATGTATAAAGGCCCTCTTGTTTCTTTCAAATTAGACCCTACAGTAGCCCCAATTCGTATATGAAACCGCAAAAAGTTGCATTAGCTCTTAGACCAAAAATTGATACTGAGATTGCACGTTTTGTGGAGCAAGGTATAATTGAACCTGTAACACACCTTAATTGGTGTACCCCAATAGTTCCAGTATTAAAGCCAAATGGTGATGTTAGAATTGGTGCTGACTATAAATGTACAATCAACAAAGCACTGCAGGAACATCCCTATCAAATTCCAGCTGTACATGAAATTCTGACTACGTTAGCAAAAGGGAAGGTATTTGCCAAACTGGATATGGCACAAGCTTACAAACAATTACCTGTGGATGACGACGTTGTGGATGCTGCTTGGAGAACCTCTCCAGACAATATGCTGCTATATACCTGTATACTGATGCCTGCACACTGATGGGACACGATAATGATGTACATGTCTGTTCATCCGATTGGTGATGTGGAGTGATTGCACTCCATCGGAATGTGTATTTCTTATATGGAATTATTGGCTCTAGGAATTACTATTTATTGGACAATTGGTATCTTCCTCTGTGTGTACCCTAGTTGAATGACGCCCCCTAGGGATTGCCACAGATACTACCTCAGCTACTAAGTACCATATGATTTCATATACCTTTGAGGTGTATTTCCAATACCTTTGCTGTTTTTTTCTGAAGTCTGGATAGGAAGCAGTTGTTTTCTGTGCCATGTGCATGCGACCCGTATGGAGGGGTAAGTTCGGCAAGAGGGGTATACTTGCAGCAAATAAAGTACTTACCAACTGCAATCAACAGGTGGCCTGGAGCATGACCAAAAAAGAAGACCACTTTAGTTGGGGGAGGAGCTGTCTTTTATTTAGCTAGGAACAGGTGGTCCTGTGGTGCTCCAGAGGAGGTGTTAACCCATTGTGTGCTGACATGAGGTGGGCCAGGAAAAAGTGATCTGGGAAACATAAGGCTCCATGCACACTAGCAGTAGCTTCTTAGCATTTTGTCTTCTGCTTGTAGAAGCAAAGAGTGTTATCCTATGCGTCCATGCACACTATTTTAGTCTAGAGGCATTTTTTAAGCTGCAGCGTTTAGGAGCAGAAAATACTCTCTTTTTTTTTGCGTTTTTGGGAGCTATGTGGTGGCAGAAGAGCCAAAAGCTCCTAAATCTCTTAAGCTCTGCTAACAGCTGCTAAGCGCCAGTGCCCATTTTTTTTTTTTTTTAACGGGTGGCCACCGACATCCTTAACAATGAATGACTCATCGGCTGCTGTCAGCTGGGTTCCCCGCTGGCAGCTGAATGTAAACAAAAGAATGCCGGCAATTAAAACTTGAAAAAAAAAGTGTGGCTGCTCCCTCTAAAATCCATACCAGACCCTTATCTAAGCATGCAGCCGGGCAGGCCAGGAAAGAGGGGGGATGAGTGAGCGTCCCCTCCTGAATCATAATGGGCCACATGCCCTCAACATGGGGGGGTGCTCTGGGGCGGGGGGCCCCAGATACCACCCCATGTGAATGAGCATGGCGTACATAATACCCCTACTTATTCACCAAAAAGTGAGTAAAAAGGCAGAGACAGATTTTGACAAGACCTTTCTTAAAAAAATACAAATAAATTGTAGATCCAATGCCGACCCGACGCTGGCTCCCACCATCTGACAGCTCCACTTCATAGCTGCCGCTAAATACACTAAGGAGCAGGGCCAACCGGTGATGTCACGGGGTGACCCCACCCCTTGTGACATCATCAACATGCATGCTGGGACAGTGATGCCACAAGGGGTTAATATAGTGGCAGAGTGGAGCTGTCAGATGACGGGAGCCAGCGATGGGTGCGTTTATTGTGATCAATGTTGGATCTACACCAGGGGACAATGTTTTATTCTTTTTATTTTTTAATAAAGGACTTGTCAAAAACTGGCTCTGCATTTTTAACCATTTTTAACACGTTTTTGTTGAATGAGTAGGAGTACTACCCCATACTCATTCAAATGAGGGAGTGGGATTTGGGGGCCCCCCTGTTAAAGGGGTCTTCCAGATTCCGATAAGCCCTGCACCAGCAGACCCCCACAACCACCAGCCATGGCTGTGGGGAAGAGGCTCTTGTTCTCATCAACATTAACCGCTGGCAAAATGCCAGCACAGTAACAGAAAAACCCTGGCAAGAAAACAATAATATTGAACATTTTTTATCCAGTGTTTTTCCATTGTTTTTTTCAGCTCCTAGTGTGCATGAAGCTTAAACGTTGTCTATACTTCCCAAATAATGTCTCCTGCTTTTAGAAAACTTTACTGCAGGAGTGCAAATTTGATTGCAGCCTAATTGTCCCATATGTAAATGTAAACCCTTGTTTCCATACTCCCCTCTCCTGCATTGGAGTCCTCTACATCAAACACCCGCCTTCCTGCCCATAAAGATATCTACAGCAAAGTGACAGAGCTAATAACCAATGCTTTGCCCAAAGAATACTAAGCTTTATATGCATACACAAGCGACCATCAACAGATCTTATTACTTCTAAATTATTTTTCGATTTACATGTTCTTTTAGACAATTTAAGAATGCTTTTTTATGTCTATGGTGGATAGAATGGCGAATACAGCCAGTCAGCCCCAGCAGGGTAAACAATTATCCCAAAAAAGTACAACCCCACTAATCACTAATTTCATTGAGAACAGTGAGCACGTGTCCACTGTTTTCAGCGTTCACACATAAACATGGAAATCCATGCTTGATCTGGCTGCATTGGCAACAGTATCTTGACTTCTGTGGGTGCCTGAAGAAGCCAAAGGCTCAATCTGCAGCCACCAGTTTAAAACCAATATCATTTTTTGTAACTGGACTAATAACTTATTCATTATTGGTAGAGATTACTAAAAGCTCCCAGTAGCCAATTCAGATTAACATCTTTTATCTTTTACCTTTTTGCTCCTCCACAGGTGATGAAGCAAGTGCATCAATATACCACCAATCTGCCCAGTTATTATGGCAGCAACTGCTCAGTACACCCAACACATGGGTAGAAGATTCTCTTGTACTATATTACAATAAAGGGTCTTTTTGTTTCTAAATGTCACATTTGGATATTACCTTCCATAATTATATATCTTTTAAAGTAGAACTGTAGGCAAATTTTTTATTTTGGATAGAGCAAGGGAGGATTATAACGGCTGTGTCCCATTGCGGAGATTTACCGTCACGTCCTGTCCTATAGCCAAACAGGAAGTGAGAGGTTATCCCTGCAAATTAAGGGAATTCCTTGGGGATCCCCAGGTCACCAGAATTAGTGTCTCCATTGGAAGATTTCTTCTCTATTAATTTTAATGGGGACAACCCAAAATGTGTGGTTTTCTTTTACTTTTGCTTTCAATGATAATGGTAAATAGGACAAATAGAGTGGGTGAATCTCCTAAATGGAGGCACAGACAACAATAAAAAATTACTAACATTCTAATTCCTCTCCACTCTATCGAAAACAAAAAAAAATGAAAATTGTGCCATACTTACTGTAATTTTCTTTTCCTGGTGCCTATCCATGGCAGCATACCTATGACAAGCCCCGCCTTGGCTCCTCCCTCAGGACCAGTGAATATGTAACATAAAATACCCCGGGCAGGATTGTATGCTGCTATGGCTAGGCACCAGGAAAAGAAAATTACAGTAAGTATGGCACAATTTTCTGTTTTCCTGGTGTCTCCATGGCAGCATACCTATGACAAATAAATAGCTAAAAACGGGTGGGTTAATGCTCATAAGAAATTGATTTGAATAGAAGACTATTCCCTAGAGTATGAGAGGGCTGTACTGATGGCCTGTCTGGTCCACTCTGTAATGCTTCAGAAAGGTATGCTAAAACGACCAGGTTGCTGGCCTGCAACATTTGCTCTAGCTGCCCAGGAAGCCGAAACAGATCTGGTGGAATAGGCTTTGACTGATGAGGAGGACCCCTTGTCCTGTATGTCTTCTGAATTAGCTTCACTATCCATGAGGCTATAGTTCTAGAGGTTGCTTCCTTGCCTTTATTTCTTCCCCACAGAATGACAAAAAGTCTGTTAGAGCTCCTGAAGGGCGCTGTGGCTTGCAGGTAACATTTCAATATAGTGGCAATATCCAGATCGTGGAGAGAGCCTGATTCCGGATCTGAGAATGTTGGTAGAGCTCTGAGATACTTGAGGTAGATGCAATCTTAGGTGTAAAACCCGAACTGTTGTCCCAAACTGTTCTAAGCTATACTCGGTCCGGAAAGAAGATCACGTGACTTTGGTCTGCACCTAAGGCCTGTAGTTCTGACACTCTCCTGCCTGATGCTACTGAACTCAAACAGGATAATTTCAAAGTCAGATTCCACAAAGATGTTGTCTCATTAGGAACAAAGAGTTCTCAGGGATTCCAGCACAAACCACAGATCCCATGTGGGAAAAATTTGTCTCACAGGTGGACGTATTTTCTTAACGGCTTTAAAGAACCTGGACTTTGAGCGTGCTTAATCCTAAGCCTAAGTCCAGACCTGCTTGTAGAAAATCAAAGCGATAGGAGGGAGTAGATGAGTTTGGATCAGGATTTTTGCAGATCTAAAAAGATATAATCTTTTTCCATACTTATTGTACATGCTATTTGTTGAAGGCTTTCTAGCCTTGAGTAGTGTTGAGATGACTCTTGTCGAACATCCTAATGACTGGAACCTCTGCCTCTCAATATTCAGATGTGAAGGTTCAGTGTACATGGATTGGGATGGCTGTGAGAGCCCTGCGACAGGAGGAGAGGTACCAGGGGTATTTTGACTGGTGGCTGGATACTCAGTGACAGTGCAGTCGGAAACCAAGGGAGTTTCTGCCAGTATGGGAGGACTGCGATTACCGTCACAACTTTTGTCATAAGTTTCATCAAGAATTTGGAGATAAGCTGTGGGGGGGGGGGGGGATGCATATGCTAGATTGCATTCCCAAGGGCTGGACAGAGCATCCACTGCCTCCACCTGAGGGTGTGGTGTGAGCAAGATGAATATCGGTACCTTCGCATTGTTTGCTGCTGCGAAGAGATTCAACTCGGGAAGGCCCCAGTGGGCTGTGATCCAATTGAAGATCTTCAGATGCAGTGACCAATCGTTGGGGTCTACAAAACTTCGTGATAGATAATAGACTTCCGTGTTCAGGTGCCCTGGTAGGTAAACTGCCCTCAGATCGCTGAGATTCCTTTCTGCCCACAGGATAATGGGTTCCACCTCCCTTAAGAGAGAACTGCTGTGAGTTCCACCCTGGCGCTGAATATACGATACTGAAAGAAAAATTGTATTTATGGGGTAGAACCCTTCCCCCATAAATAAATTATGGGACTTTGTAGGTACTGGGTAACCCTCTCTGAATGATCAGACATACACTAATCGTATCTTCTTATGTATAACAAAATTTAATAGTTCCATAGAAATAACAGCATAAAATCCCCAACAGAGGAGAAAGGTATCAAACAAAAATACATATACAAAGTAGCCGGACAATAAAATACATGAACCAGAGTAGGTCCGGATGCTCCCAATCGTTGGAATAAATGTGAGCTCCAATGACTGGCTAATAGGGGATACGTGTCTGTTCTTCCCAATATACGATACTGCCGCTCTGTTGTCCATTCACAATAATATTGCTTTCCACTTGACATATTGTGAAAGAGTCAACAGGGCAAGATAAGCTGCCCGGATCTCTAGAATGTTGGATACTACACCTATTGAGTTGAAGGCCCATCTGCCCTGCATTGCCATGTGATTGCAGTGGGCTACCCAACCTGCAGCGCTGGCGTCTGTGGTAAATGTGGTCCAAGAGGTATGGCCTAAGGGTCAAGATCTTAGCAGCATTTCTCTCTTTGTCCACCATAGTAGGCCCCTCAGCATCCTGGATGTCAGGCATATGCGTTGTGACAGGTATGACTTGTTCCATTGCTTCAGGAAGTCCAATTGGAAGTGTCTCAAGTGCCAATGGACCCAAGGGACCATGGGGATGCAAGATGACATTGTCCCCAAAACGCTCAGGCAACTCGAGGCTGTCAGATGAAATTGTGATCTCCTCATTTTCTGCATGATAAGAGTCGCTTTTTGAAGAGGTAAGAATACTGACCCCTTGAAGGTATTGAAGAGAGCACCTAGATAGACCATCTTCTGAGTCATCGTTAGATGACTCTTCGCCCCATTTATCAGCCAACCAAAGTCTGCCAATGTCAACATAAGAGTCTCTCTGTGATTCAGCAACTGTACCGGATCTTCTGCTAATGGGAGAATGTCGTATATGTAATGGTAGACTCTGAGACCTAACTCTTGAAGTGGGGCCAGGGTGGCAATTAACACTTTTGTGGACACTCTGTGTGAGGTACACAGGCTGAAGGGAAGGCTCTGAAATTGCAGATGGGTTTTCCCTACCGCAAATCTGAGGTACTTCTGAAATGATGGCAGTATCGGTATGTGTAGATATGCGTCCTGCAAGTTCACCGATATCATCCAGTTTCCCGGGTTGACTGCACGAATCATGGATTTTAAAGACTTCATCTTGAACCTTTCCTGTTTTATTGGACAGTTCAGTCTTTTGAGATCTATTACAGGCCTCCAGCCTTAGTCCTTTTTGGGTACGAAGAAGAGGGTGGAGTAAAAACCTGAAAATTTCTGAGATGGGGTACTGGCTTTACTACTCTCTGCTCTTGCATGGAGTGAAGGAACCGACGGAGAGCTTATGACTTCTTTGGAGATCTTGGTATTCTTGAGGGAGCAAAGAAGTCTCTTGGCGGATGGTTTGAGAATTTCCAAAAATGCCTGAATTGGACCGCTGAGACAGCCCAGCAATCCCAACACCTCTTGAGCCAGACTTTGGAAAAGTGCTTGAGTCTGGCCCCTACTGGTATCCCCTGGTCTGGTGTCAAAATGATTTTGTGGAATCCTGAGAGGCGGGCGCTGCTCCCTGCCTGCGTGATTTCAGGAAGGTGGCCTGACTGCCCCTCCAGTTTTGCCTTGAGCCCTTTGCTTGTCTGGACTGTCTGAAGTCTCTGTTCTTGAAATGCTGAAACTTAGATGTGAATGTTCTATTGCACATCAATCTCTTATCTTGTGGCAGCAAACCTGACTTTCTGCCTGTGACACGGGAGATGGCTTTTTCCAATTTTTCTGCAAAGGGGGCCTTGCTGTTAAGTGGTATTTTGCACCGGTTTGTTTGGATGCGACGTCCGGTGCCTATGGTTTAAGCCTTAAAAGTGCGTGTTTTGCCATTACGCTATGTAGCATTGATTTTGCAGAGCATCTGATAGAATCAATTGCTGCTTCTCCTATGAAGTCTACCGACAACTTCAACTCATCTAAGGCCTTTATTATATCCTCCTTTGGGACATTTTGATGAAACGATGTTTCTATATTATCTGTCCAAACGCGAACAGCATTGGACACTGATGTTAATGTTATTGCCTGCTTACATGCGTTCCCCACCATCTGGTAAGCCTTTTTTAGATACAGGTCTATCCTTCTGTCCAAAGGATCCTTAAATGAAGCCGAGTCATCCATTGGTAGTGTGATGTTTTTTGATAGATGTACCACCGCTGCGTCTACTGCAGGAGGACCATCTAATAGGGCTGAGTCCACCAGGGGATATCATTTTGACAATCGATTCGTCGGGAATCTCTTTTCTGTTTTACTCCACTCCTCCGCGATAACCTCCCTCATCTCCTCCATCAGGGGAAAAAAAGGCGATTTGCTTCTTCAAAAAAGGAAAATAACTTTTTGCCTTTTTGGAGGTAGTGTCAGCCTCTTCCCAGCCGATGGCCTGTTTCACAGTCTGCACAAAGGGTTGTACCATAGAAAAATGAAACCCTGTGGCCTCTTGGTCACCTGAGGAATCTGAGTGGTCATCTGCTTATACATGCCTAGCGGATATGGCTGTTTGCAGGGACTCGCTCGTTGATGGCCCCCAGAAGAGCGATGTTCTCATTCCCTTCCTGCGTTGGCTCCATAGAGCGTTGTGGAATTGGCGGCACTAATTCCGCTAGAGAGTCCTTGATGACCTTTTTAAGTAGATCAGATAATTGACGCCCCTCAGACTCTCTATCTGCTGCATAGTCTGAAGCAGTTCCTACATAGTAATTTGTCCAGCAGGGGGGTGGAGCCACAACCCTGGCATCTTGTGGACCTGTGTCGAGGAGAATGCGAAGAGCTCTTCCTCTTAGAGGATGACTTTCCTCTGCTTGTATGCTTAGATCTGGAAGTTCTGTCTGGACTAGGGCTTGAGTCCTCATGAGACCTTGAAGTCCCCTTGGATGTCTTCTGGCATACAGGGCTGTAATACATTAATGTACCAGCATAAGCGCACTCTTTTTTTAAGTCCTTACCTTTGTTGAAATGTAGGGTCTTGATCAGATGGCGTATGGCTCATTATGTAGTACCGGTAGGAAGAAGCAGCTAAGGAATAGAAATGAGGATAATGAAGGGTTAACTTCCTTCCTATCATGCCTCCCCTCCCCCTTATATTTAATATATATCTTTTTTTTAAAAGTAAGTTAAGCTGTTCTCCTGACTTTTGCCTTGCCCACTCCTACCTTCTCTCTCTGTTCCCTCCCTCCCCCTTTTTCCTTTTTTTTAGTCACCTGAGCCGCAACCTATAGGTGTCTGGGAAGCTCTCCAAGACCAAGGATTCAAATGCAGTCAGCTACCTTACTGAGGCTACCCCAGTAATTTATGGAGAAGAGGGGCGGACTCCAGGGGAAGGAATAACTCCCGAAGGAAGCAAAATAATTTTTCCCACTTCCAAAGTGGCCGTCGCGGCCGCCAGATCGAAGCATGCATGCACCAACCTGCGGCACTAGGACCCACACTGCAGGACAGGTCCTGACTCCCTGCCCTGACAGCCGCACATACGCAGACCGAGGCGGAAGACACTGGGGAGCCTGTAAAACCCGCATGAGGCGCGCACCACCTATTACAGTAGCAGAGAAAAAAAGGAGAGGAAGAAACAGAGGAAGAGGGATAACGTGGGGAAGGAAGCAACAGAGAAATGGAGAGAGAAAAAAAAGACCTGGGGATACAGATATAGCTGCTTCTTTCGTCAGTACTCAAAAGCCCTTGCCCTAGTCGCAGAACAAAATGCTCCTAGTTAAGTCCCAAAAGACCCACAGAAGGGACTCCCTTGCTGTTTAGTGCATTAAGCAGCCCAAGACAAGGAACCGCTTCCAGGAGAGGCTGAACCCGAATGGAAGCTGTCAATTGCAGAGGTAAGGAAGCTTGACCAATATTCACTGACCGTGAGGTGTGAGGAATAAAAGGAGAAAGATGGGGGGGGACACTAATCCTATTCTTTTATAATATTCACTGGCCCTGAGGGAGGAGCCAAGGTGGAGCTTGTCATAGGTATGCTGCCATGGAGGCACCAGGAAAAAAGTTTTGCCTATAGTTATACTTTAACTAATCCTCGGTTCCTTCTTAGTGTGGAGCTTAAATTCCCTTAATAGATAAAGCTCAACCAAGTGTATCTGTATGAATGGAAGAGAATGCAGTTTCTGTTGTTTGGTGATTGTGTTCTCTAATATCATAATTGCCAACAGTCACGATTTTCCCAGGACATTTACGGATTTCAGACCCATGTTCCGGGCTGAGTCTCTCTCTCTCTCTCTCTCTCCTTCCTTCTTTTTCTTTCTTTCTCTCTCCCTCCATCCCTCTTTCTTTCTTTCTCTGTCTTTCTTCCCTTCTCTCTTTATTTCTTTCTCTCTTTCTTTCTTGTTTTCCTTCCTTCTCTCTTTATTTCCTTCCTTCCTTCTCTCATTATTTTTTTCTTTCCTTACTTCTCTTTCTTTCTTTCCTTCCTTCTGTCTTTCTTTCTTTCCTTCCTTCTGTCTTTCTTTCTTTCCTTCCCTCTGTCTTTCTTTCTTTCCTTACTTCTCTTTCTTTCTTTCCTTCCTTCTGTCTGTCTTTCTTTCTTTCCTTTATTCTCTCTATCTTTCCTTCCTTCTCTCTATCTTTCCTTCCTTCTCTCTTTCTCACTTCCTCCATCCCTCTCTTTCTTTCTTTGTTTCCTTCTCCCTTTCTTTCTTTTTTTCTTTCTTTCTTTATTTCCGTCTTTCTCTCTTTCTTTCTTTCTTTCTTTCTTTCTTTCTTTCTTTCTTTCTTTCTTTCTTTCTTTCTTTCTTTCTCTCTTATTTTCTTTTTTGAGAATGTTGGCAACTATGTAATATACCTTTGGAATTGCTGCCACATTTTTCTTTTTCCATGCTATATGGCACATAGTCCACATAGAAAAACTTATAAGTTAATGAAATATCACTGCAATAATTGAATCTTAGTGCAGCGGTATGCTAAATGTGTCTGTGGTCATTACACTAATACTACACTCAGTATTAAATCGACAAAACACAAAACTGAATATACCACTGTGTACATTTCATTTTAATACCGTACAGTATTTGTTTTATATTAATTTATACTTGAACCCTTGAACATAAAAGCTATTTCTAATACAATTGAAAAACTGGAATGGTGGTAGTGATCTGAATATTTGTTCTTTGGTTAGATACATGCAATTTATTTGTTTGGTCACAACATATTCAATCATTTACATATCAGATTTTCTCCTGCAATGAGGGTTTTATGGGATTACCATGTATTGTGGTTTTGTGTAAATTCCATCTACATGTCTATTTAAAGTGGGCCTACAGAATATTAAATGTGTCTAATGTTATTGCAGAAAGATGTTACTCTCTAAAGATCATGAGGGAAGGTCAAATTGTCATTATTATGAGCAACAAGCACATCCACTCTCCACATTATGCAACACTGGGTTTATATAGATCCATTTATCTAACTTTATTTCAGTCGATAGAAACAGAAATAACCTGGTTATCCTTATTACATTATTAGACAATAATAGATATGTCAGGTGGGATCACTGCATGTGTGACCAAATTAACGTGTAATCTGTTTTTCACAACAGTATAGTGGCATTAAGCTTTTCACTCTCATTTAATGAAGCACTCAAAAAAAATGTACAGCAGGCAGAGGGTCCATTTAATGCAACGTTGCGGCTGACATGGAAAAACACAAATTCTTTACCCTTTATGTTGCCCGTGCTGTACCTACGACTTTGGTGGGGGCCTCAGCATGTAAACAATCTCTGAGGAGATCAGCTGGGAGATTAAATCATTTAAGTCATTTTTTTTACTCCCAGCTGTTCTATCATAGTGCTTTCGCAATGTCAATTGTCACTTTCTATGTCATACAATACCTGGTTGATCCTGCCTGTTCCTGTGTTCCCCTGTTTAAACTAACCACATTTATCATGGCTGCTGGTCCATGATCACGTGGTTAGACCATGTGCCTCTGTTATCCTGCTTTCCCTTCAGTGTCTCTGCATCTCCCCCTGCCTCTCTCCCTGTCATTTCCATAGTCTGTGTTAAAAGCTGAGCAAAGAAAGATGGCCAGAACTGAGTCCTTGTAAAAGCTCTCTCAGTTAAAGCAACCACCAACCCCCCCAAAAGTAGATCCTTTCCTCATGGACCAAAACAAAAATAGCTCTTGTTGCCAAGAGCGGAGTATCTGATGATAATAAGGATGAGGAAAGGGGAAGTAACAGAGTAACAAAATATATGTGGCATTCCACATAGTAAAGTTACAGCAGTAAACTGACATTTACAGTACATATATAACAGCCTAGCTAGGTAGAGCCTTACCGCTAGTTAATAACAAGTGGTTAATACATTCAAAATATTATCAACACGGTATACCTTAGCCGAATTGCAGATCTCTTCTTACCTACAAAAGAACAGCGTTAGCACACAAACATATACACTACAGTTCAAGCTGGAAGCACTATCACCATGTCCGCCGATGCCCACTGGCCACCTGTGATCGCTCCACAGAGAGGCAGAACGGGGATCTGATTATATAAACAAGGCAGATCCCCGTTCTGACAGGGAAGTACACAGAGATCTTCTGTTTCTAGTAATCAGGAACAGTGATCTCTGTGTTCTTCCTGTCAGTCCACCCCCCACACAGTTAGAAAATACTCCCAGGGAACACACTTAACCCTTTGATCACCCCTGATGTTAACCCCTTCCCCGTCAGTGTCATTTATACAGTGATCAGTGCATTTTTTTAGCACTGATCACTGTATTGGTGTCACTAGTCCCCAAAAAGTGTCACTTAGGGTCAGATTTGTCCACCGTAATGTCGCAGTTCCGCTAAAAATTGCTGATCGCCACCATTACCAGTAAAAACAATAAAAAAAAATGAAAAGTCCATAAACCTATCCCATAGTTTGTAGACGCTATAACCTTTGTGCTAATCTATCAATATACGCTTATTGGGATTTTTTTTTTTACCAAAAATATGTAGTAGAATTCATATTGACCTAAATTGATGAATAAATGTGTTTTTTGAATATGTATTATAGCAGAAAGTAAAACATATTGTTTTTTTTTTTTCAAAATTGTAGGTCTTTTTTTGTTTATAGCACAAAAAATAAAAACTGCAGAGATGATCAAATACCACCAAAAGAAAGCTCTACTTGTGGAAAAATATGACATCAATTTTATTTGGGTACAGCGTTGCATGCACACGCAATTGTCAGTTAAAACAACGCAGTGCTGTATCACAAAAAAATGACCTGGTCATTAAGGAGGTAAAATCTTCCCGGGGTGGAAGTTGTTAATAGTATACTTTGTGAGCTTCCTTTTTAGCAGTACCTTGTGCATTGTCTTAAAAGTTTAAAAAATATCTAAACAGAGTGCACAAAAAACTTCAAAATCATACCTCTATATTTCCTGAACCCTTTACCAACCCCTTATAGTGCAGCTCCAGGTAGCAGCAGACATCAATTTCTATCTGGAGTTGCATAAAAAAAGGTACATTATAACCGTGTCTTAAAGTGAATGTAAACCCGAGTGAGGAAATTTGACCTGGGCACATATATCTGCAGTGTGTTCTTATCTCTCTTTAACCACTTGCCGACCGGCAACTGCAGGTTGACGGCGACAAGGTGGTTCGTTATCGCAAATCGCCGTCATACGACGGCGGCTGCGATAACGCGCACTGTGAGCGCGCCCGCGCCGCCGGAGGCGCGCCTGCGCACTCACTGTGTTCGGGGAGGGCCAGGGAGCGGGTGCGGCGGCTTTGATTGCCGCCGGCTACCCACGATGGCCGCCCCGGAGTGAAGGAACGGAGGTCCATGTATGTAAACATGGACCTCCGTTCTGTGAAGGGGGAAGGGCTGTGATCACAGCCTTCCTGTATACGGAGGCTGTGACCACTTCCCTTCCCCAGCTAGTGCAGTCCCCCCACAGTTAGAACACGCCCAGGGAACATAGTTAACCCTTAGAGCACCCCCTGCAGGTTAACCCCTTCACTGCCAATGGCATTTACACAGTAATCAGTGCATTTTTATAGCACTGATCGCTGTATAAATGCCAATGGTCCCAAAAAAGTGTCAAAATGGTCCGACATGTCCGCCCCAATATCGCAGTACCGCTAAAAATCGCAGATCGCCGCCATTACTAGTAAAAAATAAAAAAAAATAAAAACCCCCAGAATGAATTCTCATCATCCGTAAACGCGACCACTTTTGTGCAAACCAATCAATAAACGCCGATTGCGTTTTTTTTATCGCAAATATGAGGAAGAATATAAATCGGCCAAAAACGGTGAAAAAAAATGTTTTTTTATATATTTTTTTTGGATTTGTATTTTAGCAAAAAGTAAGAAATTTGGGTTTTTTTTGCAATATTGTCGCTCTTCTTTTGTTTATAGCGGCGATCAGAAATGACGCAGAGGGGATCAAATACCACCAAAAGAAAGCTCTGTTTGTGGGAAAAAAAGGACGCAAATTTCGTTTGGGTACAACGTTGCACGACCGCGCAATTTTCAGTTAAAACGACGCAGCGCCGAATCGCAAAAAGGGCTCCGGTCCTAAAGCTGGAAATCCTTCCGGGGCTGAAGTGGTTAAAGCACTAAGTAATGTGGCTTTCTCTTGCTCCTTCTGTTATCAGTGTGATAACTTCTGACAAGTTCTCCAACACAGGAGATAAAACCAGGCTGAAATTTTGTGTCGTGGGAGGTTGCTTTAAATAGATCAGCAGACAGCTTGGCTTGTCAGAGCATAGCTCTGCACATTCCTTCCTTCTTTTGCCTATGTGGGGTGGGGGTGGGGGTGTGTGCCTTACCTCCAATCAGCTGTCTTGGCTGTGTGCTTAGACTTCGTACTCAGTGTTGAACAGGAAGAGAAAATCTGTAACACGATGTGAACTTTCTAAAGAATATATAAAGCTGAAGACAGCAGATATACATATAAAATGTATGTAGGGAGATTTGTTTAATCTCTGTGTATCATCTGAGGCTGTTCACTTCACTGGGTATGTGTGAGGGTTTACATCCACTTTAAGTCTGCCTGTCTGGGCCTCACTTTACCCAAGCTTTTTGCATTGATACCCCTCCAATACAATCTAGTGGACATTTCCTGACCTGTGTTGCCCCAAAGAAGCAAATTCCCAGATGGAGTTTTTTTGTTTGTTTTTACATATGATATTTTTTACAATTTAAAGGGTAACTCCACTTTTGTGGGAAAAAATATTAGAAAATAAAAAACAAAAAAGCATAGCATATACAATTATGACACAAGTCATATTGTAATTGAATGCCATTAAAATTTCCTTTTCAATCTGCAACACTGTATTTTTCTGTAAATGCCATGCAATATGGCTACCTGAAGGTTTTCTGTACACAGAGGGTGTACAGAACGCCCCCAGAAATGAAATTTCCTGTATGTGTGATTGGCTTACTGATTTTCCCAGAAAAACAGGTGTTCCTTCAGAATAACAAAAGGTAGAAATCTGCAATAAAGTTTGTTCAAATCCTTGCAATCTAGATTGATCACCTAGAGGGGAATGTTTTTTTTCTCAGCAGCAGTGTTAATTTCGTCGACAAAAATATTTTCGTTTACTAAATTAATACTATTTTAGTCTAATAAAATATGACTAAAACTAAAGCAATTGAAATGACAAAAATACAACTAAAACTAAAATGGCATTTTAGTCAAAAGACTATGACTAAAACTACATTGAAATTTGATCTCAAAATTAACACTGCACTACCACATGATAATATGTAGGGGACTTCTACGAAGCTGACAAAAGAAAAAAAAATAAGGAAATTACTTTTCTTATTTTTTTTCTTAATATTTAGGCCTCATTACACACGGACGTTTTTTGACGCCGGCGTTTTCTGGCGTTTTTTGCAGCTCTCCATGTTAGTCAATGGCCCTATAAAAACGCAGACGTTTTTGAGCTATAGATGGCGTCGGCATTAGTGAGCTGAAACTAGAACCCATGGCCAGTGCATTCTGAGGCTGTAACATTTTGGCATTTTTTGACGCAGACGCCGCAAAACGCCAACAAACGCCACCTAATATTGTACCGGTGTTTTCCGGCGTTTTTTGACGCCGACGTTTTTAGGTTGAAAAATAGCAGAGGGATGATTTTTTTTTTTAAAACGCCTATTGACGCCGACGCTCATCAACGCTCAAAAACGCCGATGCATAGCGCTGAAAAATGCCGACTTTTTTTCCTTGACGTCGGGCCCGACGTTTTGTTTATTTTTTTTAGAAACGTCCGTGTGTATGAGGCCTTAATGTTGGTAATATATTCAGGTAATATGTGCAATGGCATTGCAGCCAATAGAGTTTACAGTTTGTTGGGTTTTTTATATTTTCAAGTTGTACTTCTGCTTGTCAAAAATCAATATAATTGTTTATGAGACTTGATTTTATGTATAAAGACGTTATATATCGCAACGGCTAAATTTGTGTCTGTAGTGCATGTGTAAACCTTAATACCATGAATAATAACTTGTTATTAGATTTTTACTCCAGGAGTAAAAACTTCTCAGTCTACTAATTGAGGGGAGCGGTTGCTTGTGGTTGCAAGTGTTTTTTTCCTTATTTGATAAGTTTGCTATCAGTTTTTAAAATACTTTTTATCTCCTTTTTCTGACACTTTTTAAACAGCGCATTTTTTTTCCTCTCAGACTGCTAATTAAGCGGAGTAGTTCATTGTTCACAGGTGTATATAAGTTTCTATACAGCTCACTTGGAGCTGGCTCACTGCTGAGGTTGGCTGGCATCTGGAATTTGTGAACATAAGTGGAATTTTGAACTAAAGTGGAGAGTTAATAACCAGGAGTTGAAAACAGGAGTTAAGACATGAGCTAACCTGTAAGCAACATCTTAAACTTCCTATAATTAATTATATTGCAATTGGGAAATGAGTGCTAGCAGGGTTGAAGGTTTTGCTCAGTGCACGGTGTGCCATATGTATGCAAAATTGGTGCAACAGCTCCAGAATGGATACCGCAGTGACATATGTGAGCAGGTTGCCCTTCTGGAAGCTCGCATTAGAGATCTGGAGGAGCAAGTTGCAACACTGAGCAGAAAGGACAGCCTGGAAAGGGGTCCTCTGCTTGCTGAGCAGGTGGTCAGTGGGGTTGATATGGAGAGTGGAGGGGCAAGCCAGGATTATCAGGTAGGAAGATGGGTTAATGTAGTTACAGAGAGTGGTAGGGGCTCACAGAAAAGGTAGGCCAGTCCTGTTTGTGCACCAAAACAAATTTGCACTTCCAGCTCTGGCGCCGTATGTGGAGGAGTGAGACACATAACTGCCGCAGTGGATACAGCAGTGGCCTCGGGCATGTCACAGATCCGCAGAGAGAAGGGGGAGTCGGGAGTAGGCATGCAGGCTGTCAGTGGCGGAAGGTAGGATGTCAGATCTAAAAGATGAACTATATCAAACAAATGGCACCCTTGAGCACCACGCTAAAATCCACTCAGCCATATAGTTAAAACTTGACGACCTGGAGAATAGATCCTGCAGGAACAATCATAGGCCTTCTAGAAAACTTTTCTGCAAACTCCCTACTTTTACATTTTTGTACCTCCCGCATTTCAGAGGTCCTGGGCCTCCCAAATCCCTGCGTAGCAGAAAGAGCGCATAGAGTGGGAGGCCCAGACTCCAATCACAAGTCACTCAGGCTGGTGATAGTCAAAAATCTGAACAATACAGACAGGCTTGCTATACTCCAAAACTTTTGCAAGTCCCGCGCTCTCAAAATAGATGGATCCAACCTACTCATATTCGCTGATTACTTAACAGTAGAGTTGAGCGAACCTCTGGAAGTTCGGGTTCTGCTGGTCCGTCCGAACTTCGGGACAAAGTCCGGGTCCGGGTCCGGACGGAACCCGAACGATCGCACGGACAACGAACCCCATTGAAATCAATGGGGACCCGAACTTTTATGCACAAAAATGGCTGTAACAAAGTCCTGGAAAGCCCTAGAGGGCTGCAAAAGGAAGTAAAATGGGGGTAAGGGTAGGGCAAGTGCCCTACAAAAAAATGGGGACAGGGAAATAACTGTAAATATTTTTTAAAAAATAAAAACATAAAAAAAGCAAAAATGGAGGTGAATGTGGATCATCTTCAAACTGTGTCTGAAAAGTATTAATTAACGGTAGAAGCCATATAACTGTTCTAAAATCATCTTCAAACTAGGGCAAGTGCCCTACAAATAACTGGGGATAGGGAAAATAAATTAAAATCAAGTAAAAAAACGGGAAGGGGGGTGGATGTGGAGTAGGAGCCTA
>BLSH010481317.1:248572-261488 GCA_018402905.1 Glandirana rugosa
TAGTAAATCTTCACACTTAGAGGCAGTCCAACCAAACTAGCGTCCGCAAAACCCCCCAGGAAAGACACCGACGAAACAAGAGACTTCCGACTCACACTTCACAGGGGTACGACCCGGTTCCAAGGACTCGCCCCATCGGACCCCACTTCCATACAAAGTCGAAGTCGAACTCATACTTTACAATCGACCATAGGTAATCCACGAACCTTAGAGTCCCAACGTCCGTTACGGTCCCACTTTACATCCGGGAAAAACATAATAAGACGTGTCTATCCGACCTTAAGGAAAGTAAAAAACCTCTGGAGACAATTCAGAACCCGAACGATTTTTGAAATGTCCGGGTCCGGGTCCGTGCCACGGACACCCGAAAGTTCGGTACGGACCCGAACGTTACAGTCCGGGTTCGCTCAACACTACTTAACAGAGGTCTCCAAAAAATGAAAGGAATTCCAGCCTATCTGTGCAGAATAATACAAAAAGGGCCTACATTTCACCCTGGCATTGCCTGCAACCCTGAGATTCCAAGCACCTAATGGATACCAGCTAACATTTCATACTCAAGCTGAAGCTGAAACATACCTTCACCCCAGGCTACCCCGCTCAGGAACCTTGGCCCAGCATGGGGACACTTCACACTCAGCCTTCAGAGAACAAAGCAGCCACAGAAAGGACCCCCCAAAACGCCTGCGATCAAACCAACCTGACGGAGATTCACACTTCTAAATGATTCCAGACCGTCTTCAATATAACTCTGGCAAACCGTCTTGGCTCTCATAACGAAGCTATTACGGGGAAAACATCAATCTTTGACAGTCCGGTACCAGTCTCAAGGTAGCCCCCCCTCCCCACAGGGCAGGCGCATACCTTCTTTCATGTAAACTGACTGAGTTAGCCGCAGTGCTGTGCACCAGGACATAGGCACATGCAGAAAAATGTGAAGTCAATATTGTTAATTGTTGTTTTGTTAAGCTTTTACCTAATTGGCCTTGCCTTTTCCTTCCCCTTCTTTCTCCCTCTCCCATGCAGGATCGCACTTATTTTCAGTCTCCTTGGTACCAGCAATCCAGTCTTCTAAAATGTGAGTCTCTCTCTTGCTTAATCCATTGCCATACAGATTCTAATACCAACATTTACCTAAAATCCCATACACATTCATATGTGTAGTTTCCTGGAACATTAAGGGCCTATGCTCCCCCTCCAAGCGCATGGAAATATTAAGACATCTAAAAAGGTTAAACACTGATAATGCTCTCCTACAAGAGTCACATCTATCCCTGGAGGATTTTCACCGCCTCCAAAAATTGTGGGTGGGTAAATTCTTAGGCTCGGTGGCAGTAGGAAGAAAAGCCGGAGTTGTTATCTTACTCCATAAACGGCTAACATATGGCAGTGGACAGCGACAATTTAGGTCACATGATCACTGCACACTTTAATTTGCATGGTAAAGATTTATTACTTACCAACATTTACGCCCCCAATTCTCCCACTATGGCCTTCTTCCAAGATGCCACAAGGTGGGTTTTGAAAAAAACCCCAACTCCCACACCTCATTGGAGGAGATTTTAACACTGTGTATAAGAAAGAGGAGGACAGATCCACAGATCCTTCGCCAGATTGGACCACCTTTTTACCTCTCCCTCGCTCCTTACCTCAGGGAAGCTACAGTACATAACCTAGCGATCTCAGATCATAGCCCAATCTCTACTATTTTGGAGGACTTTACACCAGTAAACCCGGCCAAAATCTGGAGATTTCCCTCTTATCTTGCCCATGCCACTCAGCTCCAAGCAGTACTGAAAGAGGCTTGGAAGGAATTCATGGACCCGAACATTGCTCACTCTCATCAACCCAATCTACTCTGGTATGCGGGGAAAGCCTTTCTACGGGGTAAAATAATATCCTACACTACCTACTACAAATCAAACACTCTTAAACAATATAAGTTAGCCAGCGAACAATTAAGGGAAGCACAAAATCGTCTCATTCAGAGCAATTCGAATGAGGACAGAAAGGCGTGGCATGAGGCAAAACTCTCTTTTGACACCTGGGCTGAACAGCAGGAACGCATAAAATTTGCCCACCCAGACATTGAGTCAAACACAGTAATAAGGTGGGGAAATTACTCTCTCGACTGCAAAAGTCAATACAAACCCACACACATTACTTCACTTAAAGACCACCAGGGAAACTTAGTGTCCTCTCCTCTAGACATCAATAAGACTTTGCAAAAATTCTACGAATCCCTTTATGCACCTGACAACATTGACACCTCGCTAGCCAACACCTTTCTTAACTCGCCTGAAATCCCCTAAGTTGCCTCAGATCACCTGGTACCCTAAATGCCCCTATAACATAAGAAATTGAGGAAGCAGTACATTCTCTTTGTCAACAACAAATCACCTGGACCAGACAGTCTATCGGGAATTTTACAAACTGACCCAAGAGTTCATACCACACACCTTACATTGGTACGTAAGGTGTTCAATGGAATCTGGGAGGGGGGAGCATATATTCCATCAGGACATCAGGCTTACATCAAACTAATAGCTAAGAAAGGAAAAGATCCCACTGAACTTGGTTCCTACCTCCCCATTTCACTTCTTAATGTGGATTTGAAATGAATGTCTAAGATAATAGCTTCCCACCTAGCATCCATCCTATCACACTTAATACACCCAGCACAAGCAGGTTTTGTCAAGGGACATTCGGCCTCCTCAAATATAAAGAAAGTTCTAGCTGTTCTGGAACATGCCAAAGCCCACCCATCAGACGACATTGCAATTGTCACATTAGACGCAGAAAAGGCTTTTGACAAAGTGAGTTTCAAATGGCTATCACTTGCCCTCAATAAATTAGGTTTTATAGGCTCCCTCTCAAAATTTATAGAAAGCCTTTACTCCTCCCTCTCTGCAAGAGTAATAGCAGCCGGCCATATCTCAGACTCCTGCCCCCTACATAATGCCCTCTATCACCCCTGCTATTCAACCTGGCAATTGAACCACTCAATACCTGAACTCACTTATACCACTAAATGGCATCTAAATAGGCAAAGAGGAGCTTCAAGTTGCCCTTTTCACAGATGACATCTTGATTTTCACTGCTAATCCCCAGAAAGACAACCCCCTTAATCCAACATACGTTTACGCTTTCCCAAGACTGTTCGGGTTTAAAGATCAATTTCACCAAGAGCGAAGTGCTCCCTCTCCGTTAGAGGGGCACAAGCATTTGGACAACCTGCTCACCCTTCCCTATAGCACAGCACCATATCACATACCTGGGAGTGAACATAGGGAGAGATCTCTCTTCTCTGTACCAGTTTAACTATCTCCCTCTTTTCTCCAAAATTATCAGTGAGCTGGAGGCCTGGATGGACCTTCCCTTATCGCTCTTCGGGAGATGCCACCTTTACAAGATGGTCAGCTTTTTACAATTACTATATCCAGTGCAAACAATCCCAATTCTGATCAAACATATAGATATCCAAAGGATTAATAAAGCTCTCTGGCCTTTGTATGGCATCGCAAGAGACCCTGTATTGTTTTAACAAAATTATATCTCCCGAAGAGCGAGGGAGGGGTAGATTTACCTTTCATCAGATTGTACAATTTATCCTGCTTGCTTCGTCTGGATCTGGACTGGCTCACCCAGAGCTCAAAATTTACCAACTACGAATTAGAAACAGCAATGGTCTTCCCATATAGTTTGCCTTCTATCCTCCATAGTAATATAAGATCCCTGCCTCACAATCCTCAAAGCAATCTTCTGATCAGAGACACACTCATTGCGTGGCGGGAAATAAGGAAACATCTGAGAGTTTTCCAAACATCTCAACTCACCTACCAATTCAAGGTAACCCTATGCTTCTACCAACCATTTACCACAACTTTGGCAATGCAAAGGTCTAGTGAAAGTGGCTTCCCTATATGACATTCAGAGTGGGCATATCAAGTCTTACCAAAGCATCCTCGCAGACTTCAACCTGCCAGACAACCATAATTTCCACCTACTACACCTCTCAACCTATGTGAACAAAATTTGCCCAATACCACACTTCAGATTTAAACACATGCTAATAGATAGCCTTACGGAGGCCCATACTATCTCCACATCGGTTATCTACAATCCCCTTATACCTCTCTTCACCAAATCCTTGGAGTACACGGCCTCAAAAGCATGAATTAAGGAAAACCAATGGGAAAACCTCCCTCATATTCTTCAAAGTGGCTACAAAAAAATCCTGAACCTTATAATCAATGAGTCATGGAGGGAAACCCAATTTAAACCCCTACACAGGGCATATATACCCTATTACTCTCCAGAAGATTCACCGGGAGAAAGGCTATGCCTTTGGTGCAAATCAACCAAGCCAACGCTATTTCACCGTCTTTGGTTGTGCCCTGCTACAGTCATATTCTGGACTCAAATCCATTCTTACATCCAAGCTGGGACTCAACTGGACATAACATCAGAACCCAGCCTCTTGCTCTTCAGCTCTGAACAGTCCATGGAACCTCCAACTACCTCCACTTCCTCCCACCCTTTACATTTCCCACAATGGATCCACCTATGACTTCTCACGGCCTGGAGATCCATCCTCAAACACTGGATTCTACCCCACCAGCCATCTCTCACTGAAGTAAGGAGGGAATTAAAAGTCTTGCTATACAGGGAGCTATTGGAGGTCTGGTCCAACAAATGGGGTTTCCGAGAAGGGCTTCCTCTAATGGTGGCAATCCTTCATGCAGACAAGCTTTTCCAACGAAGATAAAGAGGATCTCTGTTCCCCATAACTTTTGGAATTATGGCACTCCACTCGCCAATTAAGTGGCTCACTTTCCTCCCCAAGGGGAGAACATGTACACCCACCTCCCACAGTTCCTAGTCTGAACTTTAAACAACAAAGAAATTCAACATAATTGCTCCTGCAACCCCCCCCCCCCCCCGCATAAGTTACTCTATACTCTACTCGAAAACTGGAACTCTGTTTGCTAGGCTTTTATTATCAAAGTTTATATTGTATTTCGCTGTTACACCTAAAATGCTTTTAGGTGTCCTTAAATCACTTCAATACCAGGCACATTCCCCCCTTCCCATCCAGACCAATTTTCAACTTCGTGCACTGTTGCATTTTGAATGACAATTGTGCGGTCGTGCGGCATTGTACCTAAACAAATTTTTTATCATTTTGTTCCCACAAACAGAGATTTCTTTTGGTGGTATTTGATCACCCCTGGGGTTTTTAGTTTTTGCGCTACAAATAAAAAAATGTCCGAAAGTTTCTTTTCTTTTTTTTTCATCACAAAACTTTGTTAAGTGAGTAAATTTTCTCCTTTACTGATGGGCACTGATGAGCCTGCACTGACGGGCACTGATGAGGCGACACTGATGGGGCGACACTGATGAGGTGGCACTGATGAGGTGGCACTGATATGCAGCACTGATGGACCCTGATAGGCGGCACTGATAAGCAGCACTGATGGGTACTGATATATGGCACTGATATGCAGCACTGATGGGCACTCATAGGTGGCACTGATGGGCACTGATAGATGGCACTGATAGGTGGCACTTATGGGCACTGATTGGTGGCCCTGATGGGTGGCACAGATAGGTGGCACAGATATGTGGCACTGATAGGCAGCCCTGTTAAGCAGCATCTATAAGGATGGCACTGGCAGTCATCACAGATGGTCACAGTGCCTTCCCTATTGAGCCTTGTGTGCCCCTTACCTGGTTGTCTTGGGTGGCATCGCTGATGATCCCTGGGTGACATCCCTGGTGGTCCCTGGGTGGCATCCCTTGTGGTCCCTGGGTGGCATCCTTTGGGCAGGCTCCCTAGTGGTGTTGGGCGGGCTCCCTGGTGGTCCTGGATGGTGATCCTAGGGGGGGCTGCGCTGATAAACAATCAGCGCAGACCCCCCTGTCAGGAGAGCCGCCGATCGGCTCTTCTCTACTCGCGTCTGCAGACATGAGTTAAGGAAAAGCCAATAAACGGCTCTTCCTGTTTACACTCTGATCAGCTGTGATTCGTCACGGCTGATCACATGGCAAAGAGTTTCTGACGTGGGTGCGCGCAGGCTTGTTATCCTGCTGGACGTCATATGACGCCCAATCAGGATAAAGCAATCACTTCCTAGGCTGTCATTCTGCACACGGCAGTAGGGAAGTGGTTAACCTGTTATGGATATTCCTTATAGGACACAGGCTCAGACACCCTCTCCACCCCCCCACCCTCCAGGGGTCCCGGGAGAGAACTGGGCATACAGGCCTCCTTTTTTTCCATCCAAGCTTCCTTCATACAATATTGCAGGCCAAGGTTTGTTTACAATCCACTTGCCTTCCTTTTTTCTCCCCCCTCTCTTCCTCTTCTTGTACTTTTCTCTTGCTCCCTTTCTCGAATACACGAGAATTTACCTGGATTTAGATCAGACTCTTAAAGTATATGTTACAGAAGCTTAATGTATGCCACTGTCTTTCAACCCCTTAATAAATAAGTTATAAAAAAAAAATTGACAAGTTGAGTGAAGATGTGGAGGTGGCAAACACAGAGGTGTCAGCCCTGGATGTCACTGCTACCCTGAACAGCTGGGAGAGCAGTCCATCTAGTAGGGGTGGTGGGGGTAGTTCAGGTAGGCCTAGACAGTTGGCGGTAATAGGGAATTCGATAATCAGAAGGACTGATGGAATAGTTTGTCGCCAGGATCGCCTCAACCAAATGGTTTGCTGATCCAGCTGTCTTGTTCCATGTTGGAACCAATGACAGAATACATGTAAGGTGGAGGTTCCTTAATAATCAATTTAAAGAACTAGACTGCAAGTTTATGGGAAGGACCTCCAAGATGATATTCTCTGAAATATTGCCTGTGCCATGTGCAACACAGGAAAGACAGGGGGAGATTAGAGAAATTAATGTATGGCTAAAGATCTGGTGTAAGAAGGAATGGTTTGAGTTTCTAGAGCACTGGACTGACTATTCATTGGGGTACAACCTATATGCTAAAGATGGTTTGCACCTGAATGGAAGGGGGTATGCTGTGCTGGGAAAGAGGTTTATGGGGAGGTTGGAGTAGTATTTAAACTAGGATTGAGGGGGGAGGGCGAGCCAGAATTCAATCGTTCAGACAGGTCAGTTAGGGGTCAGACACTAATAGAGGATGGAATGGGGATAGATGGGGGGAGGGTTATGACAGGTGACAAGAAGGTTCCCATGTTTCAAACAACCATTGGAAATTATAGTGCTATTTGTACTACTAAAAAAGATATGCAAAACACCAGAGCAAAATGTAATAACGCACTAAAGTGTTTGTTCACAAATGCCAGAAGTCTGCCAAGCAAAATAGGTGAGTTTAAAGTCTCGTGTGCACACGGAGCGCAATGATGTAATCGGTATTGCTGAATCTTGGCTTCATTCATCACATGACTGGGCTTTTAATATTCCTAGCTATGCACTCTTTTGGAGAGACAGGGTAAAAAAAAAAAAAGGTGGCGGTGTCTGTCTCTATATGAGAAGTGATCTCAAAGCGAGTGTGAAAGAGGATCTTGTTGATGGAGAGTGTGATTTGGCTGAAGCATTATGGGTGGAACTGCATATAGATGCGCATAGTTCAAAGTTAATCATTGGAGTTTGTTATAGGCCACCCAATGTTAATGAGGAGGTGGAGACTCAGCTCCTTGCACAGATGGAAAAGGCTGAAAGGGCAGGGATGGTGATAATAATGGGGGATTTCAAATACCTGAAAATTGACTGGAGTAATGCACTGCTGGTACAGTTAAAGGGCAAAAATGTATAAACCTTTTACAGGGCAATTTTATAGCCCAGTTTATTGAGGCCCCAACTAGGAATGATGCTCTGTTGGACCTGGTAATCTCAAACAATGCAGAACTTATTACTAATGTAATGTTCATATAAAGGAACATCTGGGTAGCAGTGACCATAACATGATTTAATTTAATGTTAGCTGTAAGCAACAAACACATACGGGGAAGATAAAAAACACTTAGCTTTAAGAGAGTACATTTTTCAAGGATGAGGGCTGCTCTCCACGGCTTAGACTGGAAGGGAATATTGACATCGATGAACACAGAACAGAAATGGGAATTCTTCAAAAAGACTGTATGTGAACTCACTGCAAAGTATATTCCCATGGGCAATACATTTAAAAGGCAAAAAATAAAACCTGTGGCTCACGGCCAAAGTTAAAAAAAGCTATAAATAATAAGAAAAGAGTTTTAAAAAAATATAAAAATGAAGGCAATCATTTAAATGTTACAAAGCATATAACAGAATATGTAAAAAGGAAATCAAGGAGGCAGATTTATTAAATACCGTCTTCAGCTATTTGTATACAAAGGAGCATGGGGGAGCTCATGTCCATATTGGGGTGGTAGTGACACAGCCCCAAACGATCCACAATGGCTCAAAAGTGATATGGTCCAGAAATATTTAGACAGAATAAAGGTGGATAAAGCTTCTGGACCTAATGGCATCCACCCACTGATCCTAAAAGAATTTAGCTCTGTCATTTCAAAGGCATTGTATCTAATTTTTAGAGACTTGTTAATAACTGGAATGGTACCACTGGATTGGCATAGGGCCAATGCGGTGCCTATATTTAAAAAGGGATCAAAGACCACATAGATGAGTTCTTGCTGGAAAAACTATTTGAAGCAAAATACAGCATTAATTCATGAAAGACAGAAGTTGTCAGAGAAACCTGATTTCTCTTTATGAGGAGGTAAGTAAAAGCTCGGACAGAGGGGTGGCTGTGGACGTAGTATACTTGGATTTTGCAAAAGCATTTGACACAGTTCCCCACACACGGCTAATGCATAAGGTAAAGTCTACAGGCTTGGAAAGATCAGTTTGTAAATGGATAGAAAACCGGCTAAAAGACAGAGAGAAGAGAGTAGTGGTTAATGATTGTTACTCTGAATGGTCTAAGGTCATCAGTGGTGTACCCCAAGGTTCAGTGTTGGGACACTTACTTTTTAATATCTTTATAAATGATATATGGTCTGGGATTAAAAGTACCATTTCAGTCTTTGCAGATGACACCAAGCTATGCAGTGGAATAACATCCTTACAGGATGTCTCCAATTTACAAGCTGACCTCAATGCACTGTTTAATTGGGCAACCGTGTGGCAGATGAAGTTTAATGTAGATAAATGTAAAGTTATGCACTTGGGTGCAAAGAATATGCATGCATCATAGCATCATACATACTAGGGGGAGTAAAACTAGGGGGATCCATAGTGGGAAAGGATCTGGGGGTTTTGGTAGATCATAAGCTTAATAGCATACAATGCCAAGCTGCGGTTTCCAAAGCGTGCAAAGTTCTTTCTCGTATTAAGAGAGGTATGGACCCCAGAGAGAGAGATATCATTTTACCCCTGTACAAATCATTAGTAAGACCTCATCTAGAATATGCAGTTCAGTTTTGGGCACCAGCTCCCAAAAAGGATATCGGGGAACTGGAGAAAGTGCAGCTCAGCTATGAGGAAAGTTTAGAGGAACTAAATTTTATTCTCTCTTGAGAAGAGATTAAGGGGGGATATGATCAACATGTACAAATACATAAGTGGTCCATATAGTAAACTTGGTGTTGAGTTATTCACTTTAAGCTCAAAACAGAGGACAAGGGGGCACTCTTTACGCCTAGAGGAAAAGAGATTTCATCTCCAAATAGGTTCCTTCACAGTAAGAACTGTGAAAATGTGAAATAGACTCCCCCCAGAAATGGTTCTGTCCAGCTCAGTAGATTATTTCCCAAATCTACATAATAATAACTGGGTACTGATATTTATAGGTAAAGTGAATCCAGGGAAAATCTGAGGGCCTCTCAGGGGATCAGGAAGGAATTTTTTCCCTGCTGTGGTAAATTGGCTCATGCTTTGCTGGGGTTTTTCGTCTTCCTCTGGATCAACTGTGGGTATAAGTTTGTGTATATGGGATTGTATGATATATACTGTATATACAGTCAGGTCCATAAATATTGGGACATCGACACAATTCTAATCTTTTTGGCTCTATACACCACCACAATGGATTTGAAATTAAACAAACAAGATGTGCTTTAACTGCAGACTTTCAGCTTTAATTTGAGGGTATTTACATCAAAATCAGGCGAATGGTGTAGGAATTACAACAGTTTGTATATGTGCCTCACACTTTTTAAGGAACCAAAAGTAATGGGACAGATTAACAGTCATAAATCAAACTTTCACTTTTTAATACTTGGTTGCAAATCCTTTGCAGTCAATTACAGCCTGAAGTCTGGAATGCATAGACATCACCAGACGCTGCGTTTCATTCCTGGTGATGCTCTGCCAGGCCTCTACTGCAACTGTCTTCAGTTCCTGCTTGTTCTTGGGGCATTTTCCCTTCAGTTTTGTCTTCGGCAAGTGAAATGCATGCTCAATCGGATTCAGGTCAGGTGATTGAATTGGCCATTGCATAGCATTCCACTTCTTTCCCTTAAAAAACTCTTTGGTTGCTTTCGCAGTATGCTTTGGGTCATTGTCCATCTGCACCAGGGCCAGATTAAGAGCATCATGGGCCTGGTGCTGAGGATTTTGGTGGGCCTTTCATGCTCCCAACATTGTGGGAACAGTTTGGGGATGGCCCCTTCCTGTTCCAACATGACTGTGCACCAGTGCACAAAGCAAGGTCCATAAAGACATGGATGAATGAGTTTGGGGTGGAGGAACTTTACTGGCCTGCACAGAGTTCTGACTTCAACCCAATAGAACACCCTTTGGCTGAATTAGAGCGGAGACTGTGAGCCAGGACTTCTCATCCACATCAGTGCCTGACCTTACAAATGAGCTTCTGGAAGAATGGTCAAGCATTTCCATAGACACACTCATAAACCTTGTGGACAGCCTTCCCAGAAGAGTTGAAGCTGTTATAGCTGCAAAGGATGGGGCAACTCAATATTGAACCCTACGGGCTAATTCTGGGATGTAATTAAAGTTCATGTGCGTGTAAAGGCAGGTGTCCGAATACTTTTGCCTAGCTAGTGTATCTGCCAAGATTTGCAATGGTGGTGGAACCCTCCTACACATAAATACTACATTTAGACATATTAAGGTAAGGCCCTGGGTCAAGAGTTATGTTTAACAACATAGAGGGAACAAGCAACATATCTACATGAAGTGACATGTTTGGGATTCGAACTCAGGACCTGGGCAATGGTAGACAGAATTTCTACCTTGAGAGCCACAGGGCTGCTGCATGTTGAGTCCTCCTACACAAAATACATATATACTGCATTTCTAGTTCTGGCGACTATATAGGAATTACATTAGTCAGGAGTTTCTCTTCTTGATTTATTCTGTGATATTTGGTGTTTCTTGCTGTGTCAGTGTAAAATATTAATGTTAGGCCCCTTTCACACATACGGACCGTTTGTCCGTTTTTCATCCATCCGTTGACGGATGAAAAATGGACATCAATGCAACTCTATGGAAAAACGGATGACAACTAATGATCATTCATTTGCATCCGTTTTCATTCGCTTCCGTCAACATCTGTTTTTTTGAGGGGATGAAAGTCCTATTTTTCGTCCGTCAAAAAAACAGATCGGACAAAAATGGATGTGAAAGGATGAATGGTCAGTTTTTCATCTGTTTTTGCATTGGTAGTGGATGTAAAAAAAACTGATGAAAAAACGGATGAAAAAAGGATGAAAAACTGATGAATACTTCATCCGTTTTGATGTGACGGAACTGATGAACTGATGAATGGTCCATACGTGTGAAAGAACCCTTATCCTCAGACTTTTGGGAATTACATTTTTATTTCTGATGTTGGTACACATATCACTTTTTTGGGCTCAAATTAAAGTGGTTGTCCAATTTGGACAACCACTTTAACCTACAGGTAGGCCTATAATAAGGCTTACCTATAGGTTCCCTGCATATCTCCTAAACCTGCACGGTTTAGGAGATATTTAGTGTACTTGCATGTGCTGACATCATTGACACATGCGCAGTGAAGAAATGGCCTCCATGCCATTTCTTGACTGAGATAGTGCCATCATTGGCAGTTCCCGTGCGCATCCGCAGGAGTGACATCACGCGGCTCCGGCCGTTCACAGACCGGAAGATCATGGCCCCGGAAGGAAGAGGGGTGAAGATGGACGTGGCCTGGAGCGGGGACATTGCGAGCTTCCAATGCAGGTAAGTGACACATAATAGACTAGTATGCCATGCATGCTAGCCTATTATGCTTTAAAATTGCAGGGTAACAAAGAGTAACAACGAGGAAGTAAAGCCCATCAGGGGTTACTTCCTCTTTAAGATCATTTGGAAAGATAAAACAAATGGGACTAATTTTAAATTGACATAAGCAATGGTATTGTTTTTGGTTTGTAAAGGCACCTATGTGAGTTTGGGGAAATATTTTTGTGAGATAGATATCAACAAGTGAAAGTGACAGAGAAAAAAATATTTTACCAAAACATGAAAAGATTATACATTCTACCATTCTTAAAAACAAAATAGATGATCAAAATTGCAACACTGTTGCAAGGAAAATTTCTTGAGAGAAAAATAAATTTCATCTCAACATGAAAAGGATTTATTTGGGGAAGTTACAATTGTATTGGAATGAATGTCTGAAAATTGCATTGGGCTGCATTGCTCCAACTTTTCCTCCCAAAAAACTCTCACAGCTCTCATTTACTATAGCACCCTGTAATTTATCTCTTCTCAGACTTTTTAAGATATTTCAGTGTAGAAATCACTTTTTCACACAGTTTAAAAGCACATTATCTTTAACCGCTTGCCGACGGCTGATCGGCAATTGACGGCGACAATGTGGCTCTGTAACGCGAATCGCCGTCATACGACGGCGGCCGCGATACAGAGCCACTGTGAGCGCGCGCGCGCCGCCGGAGGCGCGCGCGCGCGCTC